>VZRU01015704.1:225867-251409 GCA_013398155.1 Pedionomus torquatus | reverse complement strand
TGGCAGGGGAGTTGGAACTAGGTGGTCTTTAGGGTCACTTCCAACCTAAACCCTTCTGTGATCTGTAAAAGTCAGTATACATGTGTGAAGGGCTGTATATTTCAACAGAGAAAAAATACTGCAGGTTTAAAGGAAGTGGCTATTTAATGGATGTGTATGTTTACTTGAAAAGTGTTGATAACATTAGTTGCCTTGGGTTATCTTACATGAATAAGCTAACTAAGAAAAGCTGTATCATACTTCCTCCAACAGTTTGATTATAAGGCTGTTGCTGACAAACTCTTTGAATTGGCGAGCAAGAAAACTACTCCTTCCCTTAACAGAAAGCGTCTGTACAAGCTGGTCAAAAAGTGAGTTCTGTTGAAATACACCTTGCATGTGCCTCTATGTCCTAAACAAGTTTTTCTTTGCTTTCTCTCCGCCTTCGCTTGTCCTGGTGACAATGTCATGAGAGGAGGCTTATCTCACTGCCCTGGATAACGTGCTTGAAGCCTGTGCTACTGTTCCTCATTGGTACCAGACAACTGGAGCTAGATGCGGTGTATTTACACTGGGTGGATTTGTACTGCAGGATGTGACATTAGATTCTGTGTGATGCAAGTCACAGAAAAGGGAAAAGTGTTAAATTGTTCGCTTCTCAGGACTTTCGGTGATTTGGTTTGAGTTTTTGAATTTCTGAGGCAGATCTCTTTCAGAATGAGCTCTTTGTAAGCTACTGTGCAAATTACGTTGCTCTTATTTTGACAGAACCATGTACTGTGCTGCTAGTGTTATTATTGGTACTAAACCAGTAATACTGTTTTGTTTTTCCTTCTCTCCCTTCCTTTCCACCTCCAGGTTCCAGGACTTAGCTGAAGGTAAGGACTGAGCAGCATAGAGTGATTGTAGTTTCTTTCAATTAGAGGATATATAATGTTCCTGTACAGTGTGTATTGCAAAATTCTTTTTCATTTTGTTTTGGGTTTCTTAGTGTATATTTCAAGCATACCGTTTTGGAGATTTGGGTTTGTTTGGTGTTTTTTTTAAACCTCATTAAGACACATTACATGTCTTTAGATGGCCAAATCCCTATCACAATTTGAGCAACCCTGTCCTTTATCCTTAAATGACAAAGGATCATTTTTACTTAAATAGGAATCACTCCTATGATTTTCTTTCAGGTTGAGTGGGAAACAATGAGTTGATTTTCTTTCTGTGGGAGTTCTGCTGTATATGAACAGCATAATTGTTAATAGAAATAGAACTATTAATTTTCAGATACCTTATCCTTCCTCCTCAATAGGAAACTTCCCCCAGGATATTCCTGAAGACGTTTCTACAGATGAAGACGATGATGAATTCAGCAGGAGAAGGCGAAAGAAAAAGGCTGTCAAGCCTTGGGAGAAAAACAAGTTGGAAAAAGTAAAAGGCAAGGCAAAATCAAGCTTTGGAAAAGGACAATCCACAGTCACTTGTGTAACTTGGCAAAGTATCAGATACTGATCTGAAGAAGGCAAACGTGTTGTTCAACATGTGCTGATTTGTATCATGTTGTAATGAAAATGAAATGTGAAATTAAGGCTTCTTTGAAGCTGGTGGGATTTTTGTTACCAATTTTGATGCAAGCATCAACTCAAGTATTTCAATCAAAAGCAAATCTGGAAGCAGTTGTTTGCATTGCTCCACTGAGCAGTTCAATCTACTGTAGGAGAGCAGAAACAGGTCAGTCGTCTTAAAATAGCATGACTGTTAAAATACAGGAATTTGGGAGTGTTACTGGAAAGGCAAAGAGAGTTACTGAGAACCAGGTGCAAGTATCTCTAACATCATGGCTTCTATTGATGTGGCACAAGCCCAATCATACCCAGAAATGTCTCACCTAACTACTGAACCTGGAGTTGTTATTATTGGCTAATAACAACTTTTTTCTAGCAATATTGCTATACAAAACGGGGTTACCACAGGGAACAGCTTAGATGTTAGCTGTGACAAGGCAAGATCAGCAAAACATTAATTAGGCCAGGCATCAGAGGAATGCAATATCCTGACCAGCTGTAATAGTAAAAATGTTGTGCTGGCTGGTAGCAGGGAAATGGTATGCCTATTATAAAAATAAAAAAATTAAAAAGGAATAAAAACTAGAATATAATTCAATTGTTGCAAGAACCTTTGTGTTTCACATCTGTGTTTATATGGCTTTCTTTTTGGGGTGGATTTAGAGGATGAACAAGAGATGTCAAGTGCAAAAGAGGCATCAGTTTCCCAGAAGAAGAGGAAAAAAAGGAAGAGGAACAGCCCAAGTGCTGATTCTGGAACAGCTGATGGAAATTGTGAGGAAGAAGTAGCTGAAACATCTGGATCTAATGTTTCTAGCCAAGGAAAGGTGCCAGAAAAAAACAAGGAAAGGAAGAAAAAAAAATTGCTAGTAAATGAGGCAAATGAGACCACAAACATAGTAACTAACACCAGCGAAAATCACAGTATCTCTGTGCAGAACAGTCTAAAAGACACAGAAGAGAGTAAAAAGAATCAGTTGAAGAAAATTAATCCTAAAGCGCAAAATGTTCCTCTGAAACCTACGTGTCGAAATGGACCAGCTAATACCAGTGAGACAGAGGATATGAGCCCGTCTGTCACAGTGCTAACTCCTAAGGTTGTGAAAAAGAAACAGAAAGCAGGGGCTGTCTTGGTGAATGGGGATACCTGTTTGCAGCAAATTGACATGAAATCCAACAAGGGGACCCTGTCAGAAGATGGAGGATCTGAATCTGCGCCCTCCAGAAAGGTCAAATTGAAGACAAAGACAAAGCCAGTTGGTTTGGAAGGGATGAAAGTCTCCAGCCAGAAAGCAGCAACCTTGAAAAAGAAAAGAAAAGTAAAAGAGGTGCTAAACTCTGTCGAAGCCAATGGAGCTCTGGAGACTGCATGCAAAAAAAGCAGGAAGGTGGTACGTATATCTCTTTCTTTCTTCCGCCTTTTTCAGAAGAACTGCAGGGGTCATTTTCAAATTGAGCTTTCTGAGTGTGGGGTTTTATGGGCCAGCTGCAGCTGATGTCATCATGCATTGTCACCAAAAAGAACTCAGTTCCCCCAAAATCCACGCCCAACACCATGGTCTCACACCCTCCTGCACAGTGACACTAAAAGCCCATGCCAGTTAACCAGCTGAAAAAACTCATCTAGCTGAAACTTGGGTTGTTAGGATATGGGGTTGTCTTTTTTTCTTCTTTTTTTCAGTCCCTGGATTAATTATTCTTTTGCATTTCGTCTCTGGTTGAGCTTACAGTGTGTTCACAAAGGCCGTATTTAGGCAAAAGGGTGAGGATAGTAGAACAGGAAGATGGAACATCCCTTTTTCAGGAGCAGCAGCCACACTTAAATAAAAATAAACTCTTTGTGAATTTGCCCACAGCAATTCCAATAGTGGCTTCTTTTGCTAGCTCGTTTCTCTTAAAATTTTCACAAATTATTAGTGCTGTATGGGGGAAAGTATTTGGGGAAAGAGTGAACAGAGAATATGACACTCTGACCTTCAGTGGCTGTAAGATCATATTTAAGAATAGTCCAGTTTCTTATAAAGAATACTGTTTTTTTGCTAGGAAGGTCTAATTGTAGTCTTCAAAAATTTATGTCTTGCAGTTTGGGTGCAAACTTTCCTTCTCCCCCTCTCCCTCCTCCCCCATTTTCTATTTGACAATGAGTAGAACAGGGATAATTTTGCTCAGCAGTTTGAGAGTCAAGAAGCATTTTGCCCTACATATTTTTGGTAGCATGGCTAAGAGAGAGAGTGCAGGGGTTCTTCCCTCTCATGCCACTGAAATTCTTTTAACTGCTCATTTTTTGCTTTTTCTTCTGTTGCCTAAATACTGTGTTGCATACCTCCTTCTTTCTCTACAAAAGCTTAGAATCATAAAATCATAGAATTGTCTAGGTTGGAAGGGACCTTTGAGATGACCTAGTCCAAACAGTTTCTAAACTTAGTTTCTAAGAAAATATGATTATGCCACCTCCATCTCTGTAAAAGGTGGCTGCATCTGACCAACAGGTTCAAAGATGCATGAAAGATTCAAGATTAAGTTCCTGCGAGCTTCATGGAAATCAGATGTTGGCACAAATGAGTATAACCAGCAAAGGGAAAGGCAGCAGCACGCTGCCAGCACCTCTCTGGCACTGGCTGGCCGGCCAGTCAGTGGCTGGCTAGCAGGCGACTCTTCCCACGCATAATTCCAAAGAAACTGGAAGCATTATATATTATATATATTATAGCATCTGCTGTTTCTTGCCAAGTCCAGGTAGCTGTGTGTGTATATGTGTGTTGAGCAGGAGTGGGGGGCCGAGAAAAGGAGAGAAATTTGGAAGCTGAGTCAGGAGGAGAGTATTGGTACAAGAAAGAAGAGGGCAGGGTAAAGCTAAAGTGCACGAATGTGGGGAAAATTAGGCTTTGCTAATTTTGTTTTTCATTGCTTGAGGAATAACATGTTGTTGTATTTCCTGGGTTTAGTTATGCAATACTGGTCTTGTGCCCAGAAATCATGAGGGCTGTGTTTCGATTCTTGATTTCAAAGACAACACACACCTCCAGAGAATTAGCTTCAAATACGAAGAGGGAGGAGGAGGAGGAGAAGGGGAAAAGTCAGACAAGTTCAGCATTATTTCACAGTTGTCTTAAGAATTCAGAAAGCTAACAGACTTAGGCTTTTTTACTTTATATAAAGCAGAAGTGATTTTCAAATTGAAAGAGGGCATATCCCCTGGACATTTTCTACAGCACAGCTGTAAGCTCCTTTGGGAATTTCGCATTTGTAGGTTGCTGTGAAGCATAGGTGAACTTCCCCTTACAGTAGTCCACAGATATCTAGGGCCCATAGACAGCAGGTTGGAAAGCTCTGGAATGGTACACTTCATTAGTGGCACTGCTGGTGCAGGTACTAAAAATTGCCTTGGGCTGGAGAGAAGGATTCTTTAAATGGCAATCCTCAGTATGAATTGGAGATGGCAAACTAGAAGCAATACACAATAGCTGAATTTCTGAGTGTATAGACAGACCTCACACTCCAGTTTGTTTTTTTTTTTCTCCAAAGTCTCCGTCTTAGCCTAGAGCTAGGTTTATTCATTATTTGTGTATCTTATATATCCAGAGATACCACAGAAGAGATTTTTCTTAAGGGCAAGGAAAACAAAAAAAAAACACGTATGCAGGAGAGGTGGGTTGACAGTAAGGCAGCCTCAGGCACATGAAGAACATTTTTCTTTGCACTCTGAAGGACTGGACAAATGCATTACACATTCTGCCTTCTTTGCTTTGTAATGGCCTTCCTAGTTCAGCGCAGAGCCTACTTAAACTTCTGTTTTCAGTCATGCTAACTGCAAAACTAACTCCTGAGAGTTAACCATGATGATTAGCTTATGTGAGTACCAACTATCTGTCTCTCAGCTGTAGCAATATTTCAGAAGCTGTGTACAGTAAGTGCTGAGCACTGATGACTGTACTAGGTATAGTTAACTATGACTTTTTGTACTGAGAGCATTTTTTCCTTTCCCTTCGTTATAGGAAAGCAGCGCTGCTCTATCACCATTAAAGAAAAAGAAAGGAAAACCAGGAAGTGATTTTGTAAAATTTGAAAAACCAACTGTTCCAAAGGGAATCTTCTTCAGGAAAGCCAGAAGCACCATCTCTTCCACCAGGGCATCCATGCAGGTAATGTGATCTCACAGGTGGCAGCTGAGTCTGGGCACAGGTCTCTTCCCAAGCTACCTGCCCCAGCAAAGGGTATGATCTCTCTCATGCTCTCTTTTCCAGTCTGCTTTAGTCTCTTAAAACAGGCAGATAAAACTGGAAAGGCTGTTGCATTTCCTTGTAGACAGAGTCACACGTGGCTCCAGAGTTTCAGAAAATGAGTTGTAGACATTTTAAAATCTCTTTCCCCCCCACTTTCAAAAATACCTTCCTGCTGAAAGGACATCTGCTTATTCTGCAAGAAAGCAAAAGCATAAGCTGCCTTTCAGTCTTGCTAAGGGACTTTGAGCTTCCTTTTCTTCCCATATGTGGAGATGGGCAACGGTACAGGGCTTCAAAAGACTGCCCTCTTTAGAACCTTTTTAACATATGTATTTTTTCAAGCCCTCTTTGCACTTTGAGGTCTGAATGCAATGTGGCCAGTGTATTTAATACATAAATATCTTCTTGTTTGTTGTTGAATTATGTAATGATGTCAAAGAGAACATGTGATTTCTTTACAAATGGAATATGTTTGCTTTTGGCTAGAAAAGCAGTGCTGTCTTATCAGGGGTCACTGCTAGAGGATTGGGGGAGTTCTAAATCAAATGAAGTACGCAGGCTGCTTTGCATCGGTTTTGATAGGTTGTAGGTAAAAGAACTTGTAGCATCGCCTCAGAAATCTTATTTTATATCAAGTCTTTGTTTTACTTTGTAGCTGAACAAGCTGCAGCCGTCCAGCTCCAAAAAAGTCACATTTGGCTTGAATAAAAACATGACTGCAGGTGAGTTGAATACATCTGTGTTTTTCCACAACCTCTCTTGTAGCTGAGGAAGGGGGAAACTGTACACACTGATACACACCTGTACTCTTTGCCTCTCTAAAACAGGATGGTTCTGATCCTTTTTTTTTTTTTTTTTTCCTCAATATTTGCATATAGTTTATAAACCATCCTCAAGTTTCTGTCCAGAGGAGATGGTAAAGTTCAGGACATTCATCCCAACTGGCAGACTTGCATGATTCCAGGGTGCTGCAATACTGACTTGCAGAAGGAGCCTTATGGTTAGAAAACAGTGCAGCAGAGTGGTGGGGCTCTCCCTTTGGAGCTGCCTGCTCTATAGGGCAGCTCTTAGGGAAACACACACACTTCACAGTCTCCATTGCTCACTTCTGTTTCTCAGGACAAAGGTGCTGATACGCTGATGAGCTTGGGCTGTTTAATAGCCCAGCTTTAGTTTCACCTTGGCTGCCTGCCGTTTATTAATGGTAATGAGTAGATAAATGTCAGTTCCCTTCTGGATCCTATTTGTTAAGCAGACAGTGTTTTCCCTGTTAAATAAAAGTCTTGCTCCATAGCTTGAAAGCTTATTCCACCTATTAATTTTGCAATTTTTTAAACTCTCTGAGATGTGCTATAGGGCAAGTTCAAATGGAGAGTAGTAGGTTTTGATACGTATATCTCTTATGTTAATATAACTTAGCTGCACAAAGATAAATAAATACCTACCTGCCAGCAGAAGGGATAACAAAAAGTCTCTAGATAAGTGCTGTTTAACAGTCAGAGTAGACTCACTTCTTACCCATCGTCATCTTTTAAACCAAAGTCTGGTGTTCTTCAGGACAGCTGGAACACTGTTTCTGAGGAGTAGGCCCAGAGTCTTGGCCGGTCTGTGAAACCGTGGGAGATGGTTCACAGCCTCTGCAACAGTCACTATTCTCAAAGAAACTCTGCTAAGAGTTCCACCACCGTCTCTCTTTTTGTTTCTGCAGTCTTAGGCTTCTGGTCCTTAGTGATAAACTTAAAGATCTAAGGCAGATTTCCAGGGCTGGGCAATTCCGCAGTGATTGATGGGCCTAGTTATTCCACAGATTGTGTTTCTTTTAAGTTGTTTGCTTGTTTTTCAACAGAATTTAAGAAGACTGACAAAAGCATATTAGTAAGCCCAGAAGGACCCTCCCGTGTGGCTTTCAATCCTGAACAGAAACCCCGTCATGGGGTGCTGAAGTCACCCACAGGTACCCCAGCAGGACAGCCTCAAATGAAGAAACCATTTACTATAGCAGCAAAGAAGAGACCAACTGCTGTGGACTTCTATTAAACCAACAGATGTGGCCTAATTTTGTATAGGACATTTTGCTAACCTAGAATGTTCTCTGGAGGTATTTTGAACTTCTTTATTTTTTTAAGTTAATACAGATTGTATATACAAAATTCAGATTGTGACCTGGGTCATTACTATTTTGACACCACTTCAGCTGTATCTTGAAATACTTGTTTTGTGTATTTACAGAAAAGAAACAAAATCCAGTCTCTGCTCAGGTTTGGTCTACAAAAAGCGTGGTCTCTGCCCACATCATTCCCGAGAGACTTGTTCATTTAATTAAGGAATGTTCAGGGTTTGATTGTTCCGGTGTTGCGGGGTGTTTGAGCCAGTTTAAGAATACTTTTACTTCACACTATTAAACTGTCTTTCATTTGGCTTAAAATGGAAGAAGACAATGTAGATTTTAAACCACGTAGTTCATGTATTTTAACATTTTGCCCCATCGTGTTCTGTGTGTTACCCTTCGCATCCTGTTAACTCTTCTTCTGGAAATAACGATTACCTCATGTCTCTCATAACAGCTGGAGCTGGTTAGCTTTACAGGTGGGAAGCGAGCTTTCCCTTGGATAAGAAATGCCCAGCTGCTTACATGGTCACTGTTACAAAAAAACCTTCACAGCTGGTTTTCTGCTGAGTTGGGAACAGTCACCACGTTACTTTCAGTAACACAAGTGCCAAAGCTGGTTTCCGCTTGTCATATTTTAAGCTGCCTCCTTCTATTTAATGTAACTGAAATAATGCTCTCACATGGGAGATACTGTTGATATTTGCAGGTCTCCCTCCTAACCCCCACTGCTGCCTTTCCTGAAGGTCTGACAAGACTCCTTTTCTACTTTAGCAGCTGGTGTCACCATGTTTTACCAGAACTCAGATCTCATTCAGTGAATGTACCTCAAATTGTCTGAAAGAAAGTAGTATAGTGCGGCTTTGATTAGGACACATCTCTTTCTAAAAGCTTTGGTGCCTCTCAATGGTAAAGCTTTACAGCCCAGACAGCTTGGTTTTGATGTAGAACTGGAAGAATTCTTTCTGCAGCATTTCCTTGCATTAAGTTTTTATTTGCATATTTTATTACTACTGTGCATGTTTTGTTTTTTCTTTGCTTCTTTGGTAAAGAATGCAGCGTACTGCTGTGAGAGACAATTCATGTATTCTGAGGGGGAACTATGAGGAAGGGGAGAGCAAATGAAAATAAAGACGTTTTTGATACGGTTGGAAGATTTTAAATCTCTCTTTGAAAGTTTTGCTTACGTGAGTAAGGCAAAGGCTTTGCAGCAAATCTCTACATTAGAGCTCCACTTCAAAGCACAACCTGGTGCCGAAGCAAAGCTATTCATGAAGCTTCCCACCTGTTATTTTTGAGATCCTATAGGAGAGAGGGTAGGTCTGCTTCATTACCTTGTCTTATGGTAACTGGTAAATACTTGGTTAGCCAGCAAAATGAAATTTTGTGACATAATATATTTGCATAATTCAGTACTACTTTTTTCCAGTCTTGATGCTGACCTCTGCCAGATCGCTTATCATAAGCAACTGGAGTGAAACTGCTCTTTCATGACTCATCTAGAATTTCTTCAAAATACTTGTGTCCTTGTAGATTGCTGGTTGGTCTCAGTTGCTTGGTTCTAATCCGTGCCAGTTCTTGCACTAAGTTTGTGGCAGTCCATGGCTTGTGGTACTGCCAGAAAGTCATTTTGCTCATCATCTTTTCTTGCTTAAAATAAAGGACTGCATTTTATTTGGTTTTGGTTTAATTTGTATTTGTTTGACTGATCAGTAAAGAACTCTGGAGAATACATCTGATAACTTGCTGTTTGTCTGTTTGAGCAATTATTGTTCGTTTCTTTTTTAAAAAATATCTCATTGTATATTAGCATAATGCCTTTTTTTTTTACAAGACAATGGTAAGTAGGGCTTAAGAAAGGCTGTTTGATATGTTGTACTGTCGATCTTGTACTGTGGGTGAGAAGTCTCTTGTGGAATATGCATAAAAGCATTTGTATGTGCATGGTTGTTAATGCATTAGGTTGGAGATGCCGTATTCCTCCAGGAATATAGATGCAAACAATCAGTAGGTGGATCTGGTGTGCACAGAAAAATCCAGGATCATGATGCATTGAAGTTTTGTTTAGTTTTATTTTAATACATATAACCTATTATGGAAATGTATTTAAATGGTTGTCTGGATCCATTGAACCTGTTGCTTGTCCAAATATGTTGTTGCCCACAGTGCTAATTGGAGAGGGCAGAAACGGCAGTCATATTTTTATCAAAAAATGTAGTGATGTGATTGCTTGTTGCAATTCGTGCATGACCCATCTGTGCCATGAAACTGGTGGAATGTTTTGTAAATATGCATATGTCATGTGTATTGTCTTCAGTGGTGTCTGGAACTTCATTCAGGACAACTTTACAAACAAAAGCCAACCACTTTTGATGCAGTTTAATCAGCATTGTTGGGTTAAATGGAATACATTTTCCAAAATATTTGGATAGTGACAATTCCAATAAATGTTGAAGACAGAAAAAGGAGAAATAAATGTGAGATCTGGGATATCCACTGCACAGACACAACGGTACTGGAAGGAGAGATGTATTGATAGGAAAAGAGAAAAGAAAAACTGATCTGACCTGTTTGATATCGCTTCATAGGTTTTTTCATAGCTTTATTCCAGCTCTGCAGCTGCCACTCCTGCTGTGAGTCAAAACAAGTTAATGTGCATACCTTGTAGAGGACAGTATTTTGTAATGATTGTCTCTACGTTTTCGTTAGGAATCTGATCAACTTTTGTACTTCTCGAGTTGTAATAGTTTATAATTCTTCGTAGCTTCAAGAGAATTCAAAAGCACAAAATTAATTCAGCAAGGCAAAAAGTTGAAATTACATTTACATTATTTGGTATACAAGATCTTTTATAGTCTATTGAAGCTGCGTGACTTGGAAAGCATCAAATATCCTTTTTGTCATTTATTTCCTGTGCTTAGACTTAATTGCAGGCGGAAAAAAAAATCCATCTGTCATTTTATGTACCTCTGCAACAGCATTGTTAATACAAATACAGTGTCTAAGCATTACGTCATCTAGTCGGCTCCAATAAACTTTTTTTTTTGTGGACATTTTATTTTGGGAAAATCTGGGGAGTGGGATTATTTTTATTGTTTAAATAGCCAAACCTGATGAAGACTGTGATACATGTCCAAAATAAGTAGGGTTGTGATAGGATACACTTGTTCATGCAGCTTGAGCTTCTGACCTTTCTAACTGGGCCATACCTGCGGTGAAAGATTGCTCAGGAGAAACAAGTGGATGGCAGGCTGTCATTGCTTGACAATTAGAATTGGTAATTGAAGTGATAACATGGCGAGATGTGTATTTCATATATTTTGCATGCTTTTGGCAATTTGATACATTTGGCAACAAAGTAGGTATGAGATGGACGCTCCAAAAGCTTATTTGTTAGCAGCAGCATGCCATATGAAGTTACATACATACAGGAATCCCTCACTGACAGGCCCTGTAACTGCACAGATCAGTTAAAAAAAATAATCACATTCTCTTGACAGACACAGAATGCTCAGAAGTGCAAAAACATTAGACAAAGGAGAGTGACCTGAACACAGCAGTGGCACTAGTGAAATTAAAGCATAAATCCTTAGGTAAAATGAAAACAGATTTCATTCAGATCGAAGTCCTGTAAAAGTGACATTCTTCTCACATGTTCAAAATAATTCACACATCTAAGTTTCTGCTGCATGTGTTCTTATTATGCTGAAGGGCGAAAATCCCAATTTGTAGCTTAGCTGTGGGGCCAAGATCCGATTTTCTGCAGTACCTTATGCCACCTTCACGCCATGGAGGATCTTAGTGACTGGTGGAGTGCTGTACAGGTGGGCTAGTATGGCATGAAGTTCAACGGAGCCAGGTGCAGTGTCCTGCACCTGGGACGTGGCAATCCCAGGCACAAATACAGGTTGGGCAGAGAATGGCTGGAGAGCAGCCCTGAGGAGAAGGACTTGGCAGTACTCATGGATGAGAAACTCAACATGAGCCGGAAGTGTGCGCTGGCAGCCCAGAAAGCCAACTGTATCCTGGGCTGCATCAAAAGAAGTGTGACCAGCAGGTCAAGGGAGGTGATTCTCCCNAGCCAACTGTATCCTGGGCTGCATCAAAAGAAGTGTGACCAGCAGGTCAAGGGAGGTGATTCTCCCCCTCTACTCTGCGTTTGAGACCTCACCTGGAGTACTGTCCAGCTCGAGTCCTCAACAGAGAAAGGACATAGAACTGTTGGAACAGGTCCAGAGGAGGCCCATGAAGATGATTAGAGGGATAGAGCATCTCTCCTATGAGGACAGGCTGAGGGAGCTGAGACCAGCTGAGGTTCAGCCTGGGGAAGAGAAGACTTGGGGAGACCTTCTAGCAGCCTTCCAGGATCGGAAGGGAGCCTACAGGAGAGCTGGAGAGGGACTCTTTGCCAGGAAGTGTAGTGATAGGGCAAGGGGTAATGGTTTTAAACTGGAAGAGGGGAGATTTAGATTAGATATTAGGAAGAAATTCTTTGCTGTGAGGGTGGTGAGGCACTGGAACAGGTTGCCCAGAGAAGCTGTGGATGCCCCATCCCTGGAGGTGTTCAAGACCAGGTTGGATGGGGCTTTGAGCAACCTGGTCTAGTGGGAGGTGTCCCTGCCCGTGGCAGGGGGATTGGAACTCGATCTTTGAGGTCCCTTCCAACTCTAACCATTCTATAATTCCACGATTCTACAGCAAAACTTGCTGTGCCTGCCCTTAACACGCTCCAAGCTGTTGTAAGATGCCCCTATGGTTCGTCACACGCAAGCAGGTTGGACCTGGACTGGCATTTCAGTTACTTACACTGACAGGTGTTATTCTCACCGTGTAAATAATGGAGAAACATAGTGCCTCTTTCAAGATTAATACAGTCTGTTGCAGAACTAGAAGTTGAACCATACAATCCTTCCTGGAGAAAAAGGCAGTGGGTTTTTTTTCAAAAAAACCCTATGGATTTTGTTACTTCAACATAACACTGAAACATTTGTCATATGATATTTTGGACAGATAGAATTATTAATACACTAATTCTGTTATCTCTAAAATAACTTCAGCGTATTTGACCAGTCTGCTGTAGTTAGGCATCTATAATGGCTGCATCCCAGGTTATACCAATTCTAACTCAACTTGAAGAGTTGCAAGATTTTTATTTTTCCTCTTACCCATGACAGGGGGGAGAAAATATTCTCTGTTGTAGGACCCAAGCAAGGATTTTTTAATGTGTAAAAGCACAACCCAGTTTGAGGAGGAAAAACAAATATTTAATCTACAAAAGCATTGCGACATGTTGCAAATAGTACAGTTAATTACTGTAAACAAAATCCAAAAGACAGTCAAAATACTCTTAACACCAATTCGCACAGTGCTTTTTCTTAAGATAGCCACTTTATTGGCATGTCTTCTTATTAGATGCAGAAAAATCTTTGGGTTTTTAGGAAGCTTTCTTAAAGGGGGGGTTTAAAAAGGCTCCAAAACCTATTTTTTGAACCCTGTTTGCATTAATTTCATCTTGGAAGATGAATTACTTTACAGAAATTGACTCAAAAAAGATAGGGCTGACCAGGTTACATTCCTTATTTCTGAGAGGTAGGCTTCAGGTTTTAGCACCTCCATATTGTCTTTCTGATACTGATACACCAGAAAAAAATACAGAAATGTTAAAGGAGGCAGTTGTGAGATTCTTTCCTGTGTAGGAAGTCTTTTGATCTTTTCTTCTTGAAGAACGCTAAGGCATAGGCTTAGTGAGTTGACTCCTTTTGGGGAGTTAAACAGAGAAGAGCACTTATTGGTAACACAATTTCTTGAGGATTTGTATGGCATTCTTTTGAAATATCACAACATTTTGGATTCAACATCAGCAGATACCAGCCAATTTCAGAGTTGGTTTCGGTTTGCTTGTTGTCTGTTTTTTTTTAACTCTCCAATGACTTCAGCACAGCGATTTTAGAATGCTCCACACAGAACACGTAACCTGGTGCAATTACACAGTTCCTATGTTAAACTGTTCCTTATTTACGTTTCTCTTTCAGATTGTTGTCTTGCATAATCGGAGCAAAGCCCAGACAGGTTTGAATTTTGCTCAACTGTGTCGTTTCGACTGTGGGTCCAGGTTCTGCAGTCTTGGAAACTTGTTTGCATTCCTGCAGTGTTTGTTGCGGAAAAGCTGCTGTTGCTGTTTCTATGGTCCACCTTCCCTGAAGACAACAGGGCTAACACGATGGTGGACGTAACAGCACCAAAATATGCATACAAGGTCAGAAAGACAAAGAATTAAAGCAGAAGGGGAAAAGAATAAAACTGGAGTTCAAGACCTGAGTAACAGAAAAGCCAGACTTCTCCCCAGAGTCCAGTAAGATTTCTTGAGTGCACAATTTCTTACAATTTGTCTGCCGTTGAAAGCTTTGGTTTAATCAAGGCTTGGTCATGCTCCAGCCTGGACCATTCAGTGTGATACTGCTCAGGGGAGGATACAATGCTAAAATAGCACTCTGTGAGAAATTTTTGCTCCTCTCAAATTAGTGGGTATGTGGAGAACATCCCTGACTAAATCATACCTCTTTTACACAGATTTCTAAAAAAAAAAAGTAGAAGCGCCAAGAGTTAGGCTCTCCAGGGAAGTGAATTCCACACTCTTGATTTTTTAGGAAGCATATATTATTCCAATCTTGAGACACATTTTCACAGGCTTTGCCACTATGGTAAACATCTGGGAGACATCTGCCATAAAGCGAAGGCTGAAACTTTAAATACTTGTATAATCCAATAATGTGTACTTGTCTCTGCTGAGTACTGCCACAGAGTAATTTTGTTTCTGAAAAGAAAGCCCTCAAGTTTTTCCCCATCATTAATCCTTTTGAAGGGAAGAACGGGAGTCATTCATGAGATCTGCGCTGCCTTCAAATAGACTGACAGAAGGGAGAGAGTCCCCACTGTTTCTCTATTAGAAATGTGCTCAGAAGCCCGTTACAGGAAAAGGGGAAGAAATTGAGAAATTGCCTTTTGGTATTCACAGGCTGCAGACTTGGCCACTGAGGGCCTGCACTCCAACCCTTTAGTTTGCCAAGAATAGGAAGTATCGTATTGCATTGCAATTGCCAGGAATTTGCAGTTGATCGGTGGCACGTCTGGGGCTTGCACACGAGAGAGAGATTTTTGCTGATTATTTCTAACCAGCTGTGGACAGTGATGTTAACTGGCCAAGGAGCCTACAGTTGCTGCTGATAATGATAGCCAGTACACGTATCTGCTAGGACCAGATGGCAACTTTTAGTTTTTGCCTACTTATCTTGTGCAATCTCCATATATTTATCAGTTTAGGTTATTTAGATATAGAGGTTGTTAGTTGCCCCGGAGAAAAATCTTTGCTATCAAAGCTACTGATATCTTCCTGGATGTTTTTCACTATGTGGTGTTGGTAATTTATGCAAGAAGTTTCCTCTCCTTCAGTCCCAGGATACCAAATCTGAGAAGATGAAAGATCCTTGTAAGAAATAAACTTGTATGAAGCATCTTGCTGTTGCATAGGTGAGAGGCTGAAATGAGTCCAAACCAACATTGCTTTCTGGCCTTCCCTTCCAGAAGCCCAACTCCAGATTCTCTAGCTTGCACATAATCGCGCTGCTCATGTCACGCTAATGGCCTGTAGGCTTAGGCTCTCATTTTACTTTTGACAGAGTTTTGGGGGACTGCCTTGGAACTGCTGCTGTTTGCAGAGAGGATCATAAGCTGGGCTCCAGAAAAGAATTGTTCATTATTCGTGTCTCAAGAATGGAAGCTAATGCTTAATTTCCTCTTAGCTTTTGTAACTTTGGCTACTTGTGTGAATCGCAGTTCTGGAGAAGTGTATGAAGGGCTTAGGCTTCTCTGGGGTTTTTTTGTTGTTTTTTTTTTTTTCCTTTTTTAGATATCTATGGGGGCTAAACCAACAATGCACCTTACTAGTAAACACTGAATCTAGCAAACCAAGGTTCATTCTGAAACTCCTGATGAGAGTGTGCTATGAAATCCTGGTCCTGCTAACATTGTCCTGCGATTATATTTTGTACTAGGAAGAAAAAACAGGAGACCTTCAGAGCTACCTAGGTTAGCAGTTGCTGCTGTTCACAATGGTCAAAGCTACAGTAGTGCAGAGAATTGTCCCCTAACAGCACAGGCAAAATCAGGAGCAAAGTAGAAAGGAATTTCCAGCCTGGAACAGAACTATCATCTCTCAGACTCCTGAAATCTGTCCACTATTATTACTATTCTGCTATTTAGTGAAATGATGCTAAATGGAAAAATTACATAGGTTATTTGTGACTTTATTGAATTCCATTCAGATTTTTAAAGGTTAATTTAAAGTAGAAAATCTTTTTGTAACCACTGAAGGAAAAGAACAAAATGAAATTACCATTACCCAGGTAACAGGACTAGAAATAGATGTGGTTTAGTCAACTTAGCATGTACTCCCTGCAGCTTGAACTCAAATGCAAATCTGTTCTGAGCGCAGCGGTGGCCTGCCTTCCCACTGCTTTGTGTGCACATTTCCCCAGGGAATAAGCTGCGTAGCTACGTAGCTTTGCCAAGCCGATATCCCCGAGCAGTGGGAGCTGAAGTAAGTGACTCATGACTGCAAGACGACAGCATGTGATGCAAGACACGCGCAGGACAATCTGCTGAGAGATGCAGTTCATGACTGAGAGGTTTATTCCGGCTCCCAGGAAAGGCCTTGTTCTTTTCCAGATGTTGCCATGTCTTAGAAAACAAATACAGATAGTGTGGCAGTTCAGATCCAGAATCCGTATCAAACAATTTTCAAGGTTAAATATTAGAAACGACGTGCAGAAGTGCTTGCAAAATCAAACTATTAAAACCAATGAAATAACGCCAGTTTCTTCTCTTCCCCCCCAGAAGTACCTTAAAAATGAAGCAAGAGCAAAATGAAAACGTTTGTATGCATTTCTCTAAAGCTGTCATCATGAGCACATGCCACAATTGTGCTGTATAGCACCAAAATTGTTTGCATATCCTAACTCTTTGCTTGCCAGAGCAGTGGTTTCATCTGCTGCTAGAAATGCACTGGTTGGTTAAGATGTATCTGCACTTAATCTGGTACCTCTTTAATGCTGTTGAATGGTTATTCAAGGACAAAGAGTGATAACTGGAATTAAGCTCCTGATAAATAATGAGTTACTTTTGCTCAGTATTTGGTAGGAGATACTAAGCACCATACAATTGGATCCTGAGGGCATGAAGTATTAGCATTCTGGACAAAACCGCATTGTAGCTGCCCTAGCCAACCAAAGGAGGCCTTCTGCTTCCTTTTCATTAACATTTTGTTTAAATGGACACAGGAGCCAAAATGTGCAGACATCAGCACCAACTAACCCATTTCTGTCCAGTTGCTGGGAATTGTACCCATATGAAGGGTGTTTTTCCTTAGAATTTCACAGCAGAAGGGTCTTGCATTGTTTTAAATAGAGGAGTATTTCTAGGTTTCTGAAGGAAATGGGGATCAAGAATGCCATGCTATACAGTGCTGTTCAACCGTGATAACTCGTGACAGTGATACAGCATTTTATAAAGAACTTTGTTATCGCTGGCCTGTCTCTCAGCTTGACACAGAGCCCCTTGATTGCTGTTTATAGGAGCAGTTCCATTTACTTCAATAAAACATTTGACTCCAGGATTTCAAGACTGGGCCTGAGATTTGGAGGTTGATACGTTGCATGAACTCTACCCTGCGGACCCATTTTGGAAAAATCCTTAAAATATATGGAGCTTTGGCAAGTCAGTGAGAGAGAACAGGTTTGAGTCAGAGGTATAATAGAACAGATAGCCCCGTGTTACTCTTCTGATCATGCTACCTCTTAATATATTAAATGACTTCTTTTTTTCTAAATGGCTACAACATCAGACTACTCTGGGATGTAAGAAAGATTGTAAAGGCCCTTGTTCTGCAGGTTTCAAAGGCCATAAGAGAAGGGAGCACCCAGCAGTTTGCATGATTGGATGTGGAGTACAGAATTACAGGTACCACGTTTATTATGAGGACTGTTTCTATCTGTTCTGTTTAAAGAAGCTGGGGCATCTATGCTCACTGTTCTCTGCCTTATAATCGCTAGAGAAGTCAATAAGTCTCACAATTTTTTGCAGGCTGTTTTGTTACCAAAGCTGAGAGCATGTCAGCCTTGCTAGTTTGCAGTTCTACTTCATTCATCTACTTCATGGTTTTGGAGAAACAGCACTGGTGGGTGCTCTTTCTCTACTAGAGACAGCAGCCCTACCTGCCTGTCAGTGGGTTTCAAATGGGCTTTCTATTTCACCATGCAGAACAGCTTTGATAGCAAGTTTCAATAATTTGTTTTCTTTTGCTGAGAAAATGGTTCCTTCTTTGTCATTACTGACAATTCCTGACAAAGTTAATCATTTTAATACAGGCCAAATGAAAATTTGGTCTGAAACAAGAACAACACATCCCTCCTACATCAAATGTTGCTCATACTTTATTATTGCTATTACAATCATAAATTGGTACTTTACAATCTGTCTTATCATTCAACTGACCAGCAAAAATCAGTATCTTAAATACAGGTGGTCTTCTTATTGGGGAGTAGACAATTATTACTCTCTACTGGCCCAAATCTGCTGTCTTGAAGAGTTGTGAGAAAACGACAGGCTATTGATGCAACTTTCACATAACCTTGACATTTTATTGTCTATCAATTCCTATAATGATTTAGAAAATACAATATACAAATACCATATACAGTTTACAAGATCTGATTAAAGATTGTCTCTCTATGCATCTTTTAATCAAGCTGAGTGCTCTTGGCAACCCCGTATCTATTCTGTAATGCTCATGCAGAAAATCTGGACTTCAGGATACCTTGATAGTCAATGCAGTCTGTCTCCCATTGCAAGACAAATTTAAATATAGCTATCAGTGTTTATAAAAATATTTCTTCCACTAGTTATAAAAAGCAAGCAAACTAAAAATAAAAAATGATCAACCTTCCAAAGCAGTCGCTTCCTGTGCTCTTCATAATCCTTTGCATAATGGAGATAAGCCCTTCATTATAGACATTGGTTTATTCCCCTCCGCTCCTTCACAGAACTGTTATATGTATTTGTAGACTGTTACTAGAATCAAGCTTTCATTAAGCTGAAGAAACGCTCTCCCTAGGTTGTGCGCCCTAAGTCTTGGATCCTTCTTGTGGCCATTGTTTCATGAAATACTGTTCCAAAAACCTGGCAGTACTCCACCAGAGACTCTACCAGTGCTGAATATACTGAAGGATTGCTTCGTATGTCTTGCTGACTATATTGTTATGCAGTCCAAAAGGTGATTGCTTTTATTGCAATATTGTGACATTGTTGACCTGTCTTAAGCTTGTTATTCACCATAATCTCATGATTTCTTCATGCATAGCAAGCTGGAATTCCAAAGGGTAACAGTACAGACCTAGGAATGCAATGATCTGTGCAACAAATGGCCCATAAAGATGTTTGTCCTGTCTGCCCAGAAGCAAAGAAAACAGGTAAAGGTGTGTATCTTCACGGATTTCTGGCTGGCCAACTGTCACATGTATTATTGCCTCAGGTCTGCCACGTGGTGTATTGCTTTTTGGTGTACTGACAGGCTGAACAGACAACTGGGTGGGATGTGAGAAGGATTTAGGGGAGTTACAGAAGGAGAGAGCATAGGAGGAATAAGGAACATTTGTAGAAGAGACTTTGTTAACAAAGTGTAGTCTTTCTGACTATCCTCCCTCTTGATCAAATTATGATAATCTTCTACTCAAAATTAATGATTTTCAGAAATATCCTGCTCTGGCCAAGGAGAACTGGTTTGAGAGGTCAGCTTACCTTAAAAAATAAACCAGGAAGCTCCACGCACCATCAAGTGACAGGGTATCATCCCAGTAGTACTCAGCAGCAGCTGTAATAGGAATCCTAGGACAGCTTCTCCTGCCTACATGTTATTTAACCTTGTCTGCCTTTTTCTTTTTTTCCTAATGAAGCTCTTCGTCACACATTGAATGGTTATTTGCTCTTTCAATGGGTCTAGTGAACCCCAGATTTGGATGGGTAGCTGGGAGCTAATTTTTCACAGAACAGGCTTGAGGATAGCAGAATGCATGATGACTGTGATGACTATGGAGTTGAACTAACTTCCCTTTATTTTTTTTTCTGAGATGGACACTTGTTTTCCTGAGGAAGGGGCCTGATTTCTGAAAGAATAAATAGGGCAAAGTCTGTAAAAAAACACTGCTTAAAAACTGAATGCTCATATTTAGATACACTGCTTTCTGGGAGGGAAGAATTGTTTTCTGGTCTTCGTTTTCCTTGTGGCAACTTCTTTAGTGTACAGACAATATAGGTTCCCCTATATATTTGAAAAATGTTGGCACTTGGTACTGTTGAGTCACCTCCTTGCTTCCTTTTGGTTGTGTATGCAGGTTCTACTCCTTAATCCATGAAAAAGTTTTCCAATTTTACAGCTTAAAGGTCTCAGATATTCCTCTGGGCTAAGCATGAAGTTTACTAGGAGTACTTGCCTTTGTCGAACCTTGCAGAATATTAGGAAGAAGGTAGCAATCCTGCATGGAATTGCTTTCTTCACTTGGTTGGAGAAACAGCATGTGTTTCCCTGTAACAAATGCTCTTTCTCTGCCAGCAGCTGCAGTGGAAGGCAGAGCTCTGCTTTTGTACCCTCCCTGCCTTCCTACAAAGGGCCTCAGCATTATCACTCTCAATTGTTGTTCCACAGCTACCTTAAAGGAGGTGGTAGCAAGGTGGAAGTTGGTCTCTCCTCCCAAGTAACAAGCAACAGGATGAGAGGAACCAGCCTTTAGTTGTGCCAGGAGAGGTTTAGATTGGATATTAGGAGAAATTTCTTCACTGAAAGGGTTGTCAAGCATTGGAACAGGCTGCCCAGGGAAGTGGCTGAGTCACTATCCCTGGAGGTGTTTAAAAGATGTGTAGATGTAGTGCTGAGGGACATGGTTTAGTGGTGGAGTTGGCAGTGCTAGCTTGATGGTTGGACTTCATGATTTTAAAGGTCTTTTCCAACCTAAGTGATTCTATGATTGCTATCCCTGCTGGAGTTTTCTCACTCAAGTGTACAAGCAGTCTGGTACCAGCTGTGCTCTGCAATGTGAGCTTTCCTGGAGCTTCTTCCTTGCTTTGAATATGTGGTCTACTAGGTGCAGGAGCAGCATCCGTGTAACAAATGAACATTAATGTTAATGTTAACATTAATGTATGAGGTACATTAACAAATGTATGAGGTGTGCTTTCCTTCTGGGGGGAAGAACTTGCTTCAGTGAGAACGTCAGGCATGCCTGGACAGTTTTTAGAAAGAATAGCTGTAAATGCCGGAATGCTTCCTGGCTTCTTCTTTGGACAGTATATCTTTATCAGGAAGGGAAAGATCGAGTTGGCATCGGTACTACAGCGAGACAACAATTAATATCATTGCACAACTGAGGCCCAGCCTCACCTGAAAATGCTGTGAAACCCATGAATTTCTTGACTTCTTGAGTCATCCCCAAAAGGAACTTGTGCCAGTATGTATCATATGCTCACAAGGTCAAAATGGAGCATTAAGGCCTATTGCTGGGGAAGGGAGGAAAAGCAGGGAAAAAAAGGACAACATCTGTATTCCAACAACTGCCTTTCAAGCTAGAGGAAGGCTAAAGAAACTTTATTCTTCAGCGTATCAAGAGATATGAAAAACCACAAGATAGCAGCACTTCAGCATTTGTCGCATTGTGTTTGTGGAAGCTTTAAGAGCAGCAAAATGGAGGCATAGAGGCCTTCTGTTCCAATTAAGACACAGTAGCTACTCCCTTGAAAAGCATGGGACATATCCAGCAATTGCTATTAAATAAAAAAACTGTGGCTGGACTTCAGGCTGAACGGGCAAGCTGCGAGTACGTTTCATGTTAACTGTGTGCACTATGTACCTTGTACATGTATGTACTACAGAAGCGGCACATGGATGTGGCATAGGGCCTACTGTATGTATACATTTTTCTTTATAGTGCGTGCAGTTTGCACTCATTTATTACGTCGAGTTGACAAACATAAACAGGGCTGGAAAATTCTCAATGGTTGCCTAGCCTTTCCATGGGAGACCTCACTTTTAGTTGTTTTATCACCTTGCCAGCCCTTGAGTGTTTTCATAGCCATTTTCTGACTCAGGTTCATTTTGGCTAAGAGAAGGAAAGAGGACAGAGGGAAAGAATATAAGCTAGAAAAATTGAGTCATGTCTGGGAATAAGTGCTGCAGAAGATACAGAATATCCCCCACCATATTTTTTGCAACCTTTCTTTTAAAAGATGATGACATCCTCAGCTCTGGAATCCTGGATTTCTTATTTGAGGGAAGACAATTATTTCATGACAAGAATGTGCATTTTGCTGAACTTACAAAAAGCAACCCCAAATGAAACCTGGTTCTATTAGCTTTTGCGAGGGAAAAAATCTACAACCCAGTCATTGTTTATGTTCTTTTAAGATTTGCTAGTGCTTTAAATTCTTCAAAGTTTTGTCTTCTTTAGATTTGACCTGCAGCTATCAGCCTGGACTATACCCTGACTGTTTCAGCAGTGCAAATGGAAGCAGGGGAGCCTCATCTTTTCCTCCTCATTAGTTCAGAAAATGTCGACCTCAATCAGATTGCCTGATTTGGACCAGAGCAGGACATGTGTTGGTGGGAAGAATGCAAGTGGGAATGGGTCAAGGAGTTTGAAGCAGGAGAGGAAGGTGAAACAAAATGACACTATGGTAAGAGTGATCCCTGCAATCTGAGACTAGATAGTCATGGACACAAACCTGAGAAATAGGAAGAGAAGGAAAAGATGGTGGGGTTGCTGGGGATAGATGGTGGAACTATTGGAGAGGGAACAGAATAGCTGAAGTCAAAGGAAAAAATAAGAGGGAAGACTGGCACAAAAATTCAGAGGTGCGAGGAATATGAAAGAGGTAACAGACTTGGCAAGCAGCTTTGGCTTTAAGACAGGTGAGAAGAGGAAAATTAGGACTCGAGACTGTGCAAGCTGAGGCATGTGGCAATGACTCAACGGAGGAAAGCAGGCAAGGAGCCCTACAGGTGGAAAATGGAGACAGGTGGCCAAAAACTGCTCTGCTCTAGTTCTTCTGGCTTACCCTGCCATCCAGACCTGTGTCCTTTGGAGATAACCTCCTTGTGCAAAATGCTGTTTTGTAATGTTTTCCCAGACTGCTGGATCTGGAGCAAACATAGGGGAGATAATTCCCAACATATGTAGTGCAGATCACTCATTGTTCTGACCCTATCTATGTTCCAAGGAGACGCACCAGTTAAAAAAAAATACCTACATCTATAGATGATGGAGAAACTGCTAGTGGTAAGGTCAGCCTAGGACAAGCCCTAAGTTTTGTGACTGGAGTGACAACAAAAAAGAGAACAGTATGTTCCCTCATTTTCCAACAGATTACTTATGATGAGGAAAATAAGCTTTCATGCTGCTGAGAAATAATCATGCTATTTCAAGAGTCAATTTAAAGCTATCCACTAAGAAGAACAAGAGGCATCAGGCATGATTTCTGGTTGTGAAGGGATCTTTGACAGAACATGTGACGGTCAATAATGACAAATGGACAGGGGAAGATGAAATTCCCAAATACGTTACAAAGTTCTATCTGAGCAGAGTCTTGATGTATTGTAGCACTTGCCAGACAACACATCTTTTACTCTTTGGAAGCCCTCTGAAGGGTTGTTTGGTTTTTTGTGAGTCAATAACACACAACTGCACTCACTTCAAACCCTGACTGCGAGGGTGGTGCTCTGTCAGGGCACCTGCAGCTCAGGCCTGTGTGCCACTGCAGGGACCTCGTGTGGGGCTGTCTGTGGTGTCCGTGGCTCCACAGGACTTTCTGGAACTTGAGGAAGGGAAGCCGTAGCACTGTGGGGATGTGTATGCTGCTCTTGGCTTTCCAGGACACAGAGGGGCAGGTCTGGCTAGCACTGTGACGCAGTGCAGCATGGACAGCAGATGGTAGCTATCGCACAGGGTGGGTGGCACAAGACACCACCAACACAGGGTGGCCACTGCTGTGTTTATGGACCAATGTTTGGACATACCCAGGAGCGCTGGAAGGGTGCTTTGAGGTGTTGTCCAGGGAGGGCAAGAGAGAGGTGATGGTGGCAGCCCATGTGACATGCAAGAGTGGACCAAGGAGGCTCTACATGCATGGGTGTTGCGGATGGAGTGATGTATTTCACTTGCAGAGAGAAGCAGCAATGCATGTATTGATATAAAAGAGAGATTTAACAAAGTTTGATGTTCGTTCTTTACTGCACAGAGGACAGGGTCAGACAGAATTGTCAGGGGGACTGTCCCCTTGAGTCATGAGGTTTAGAAAGGACCCCCTTCCTTTCTAAACTCCTTCTCAGAGAGGAGTCTAGGGGCAGCTGGATCCAATCCTAGTCCCAGACTTGGTCAACGGTTTTTGTGTGAAGGATTACAGAGACACAGTCAATCCTTTATATCACTTAGCTAAGATTTCAAAGTTCACCATGAGCTACTCGCTTACCAAAGATGTGTTGTAGCAAGGAATCTGAATCTCAAGAAGTAACCTTAAGTGGCTTGCCTACTCAAGGGGAGATCCTGGTGTGTGCCATGCAGGAGAGTTCAAAGGGCTCTTGGGCTGTCCACTACTTATGGGGGTAGGATGATTGACCTGTAGTCATCTTTGCATACTGATCATGCTACCAGCATTGCTCAAGTTAGTTCTTGGCTATGGCATTGTTATCTGTCTCCCTGAAACCAGAGAAGGATGGAGCCATCACAACCAGATCCATCCATTAGGGCCACCACGTGTCCAGAGGAGAGCCACCAAGCTGGTGAGGGGTCTGGAGAACAAGTCATATTAGGAGAGGCTGAGGGAACTGGGCATGTTTAATTTGGAGAAGAGGAGGCTGAGGAGAGACCTCATTGTTCTCTATAGCTACCTGAAAGGAGGTCGTAGAGAGGTGGGTGCTGGCCTCTTCCCCCAAGTGAACAATGACAGGACCAGAGGAAATGGTCTGAAGTTGCAGCAGGGGAGGTTTAGGCTGGGTATTAGGAAGAATTACTTCACTGAGAGGGTGGTCAGGCACTGGACTGGCCTGCCCAGGGAGGTGGTGGAGTCACTATTCCTAAAGGTATTTAAGAAACATGTGGCACTTCAGGGCATGCTCTAGTGGCTGAGATTGTTGGGTTGGGTGATTTGTTTTGTGCGGTTCATTTTTTTTTGTTTTTTTTTTTTTTTTTTTTGGTTTTTTTTTTTGTTTGTTTTTTGTTTTTTTTTTTTTTTTTTTTGGTTTTTTTTTTTGTTTGTTTTTTGTTTTTTTTTTTTTTTTTTTTGGTTTTTTTTTTTGTTTGTTTTTTGTTTTTTTTTTTTTTTTTTTTGGTTTTTTTTTTTGTTTGTTTTTTGTTTTTTTTTTTTTTTTTGGTGTGTGCATGATTGCACTCGATAATCTCAGAGGTCCCTTCCAAACATGCAAATGATTCTGCGATGGGTGGTTATCCAGGAGGTAAAGGTCAGGTCGGCACCTTGTGGAGAGGACACACACACACACACACACACACCCCGTCACATCCAGCTGTGGGTAGGCAGTGTTTTGGAAGGAGCGTGGGGCCTGGCCCGTGGGACCACCGGCACC
>VZRU01015704.1:173284-224191 GCA_013398155.1 Pedionomus torquatus | reverse complement strand
TAGATAAAAATGAAACCTGATGCTAGTCATCAAGAATGGGCCCAAATCTGGCATGCTTATGTTATTTCCTCTTATCTCTTTTACTGGCAACTTCTGAAACAGTAACGGTTAAATGAGGCTTCCTTCTGAGCTCATCAGTATCAAGTTTACAAGGCAAGATGTATGTAGATATGCATCTGTCTGTATGCGTCCGTGTGAGGTCTGATGAGCTGAAATAGCGACAGTTCAGGAATCTGCATTTGGACAGCAGCACCCAAATAGAAAACCAGACGTGGTTTCACCTGCCGTTAGCAGACTTCAGCAAAAACATCAGTCATGTTTGAATGATCTTTGGTGTAGGTCTACGATGTTACTTATTAGAAGTAGCCAGTGTAGCAGGGGACACAGCAGGGAACTCCTTAGCATCTTCTTTTAACCAGTTGGCTTTGTTTAGTCAGCCTTCTGTTAGCTAAAAGCTAAAGTATTTTTAAAGTATTTTAAAAGTAGGTGTATGGAATACTTCACTGTGAAGTAACACTTTCTATATAGTAAACACAGCAAAAGAGTGTTAAACCCTATATTAGATCAGTTATAATAATGGAAGTAATGTAGTTGAGTGAGGAATGTTAGAACCCTTTACACCACTTCAGATTAAAATACAATTATTTAAGTTGTCTGAGACTGCATTTCCTCTAAGACCTATTAGTTAATCTACACACCTGGATTTTCATGATAGTAAATTGCCAGGAAATGAACTGTCCCCAGCTGTGCTTTGAATTCTGCCTTGTTAAGAGTTTAAATAGTTTTAACTTGCATGGGTTTACTATCTCTTTAAAAGTTCTGAAGGTGGTTCTGAATTATTTTTAAAGTAGTTACAAGTTATTTCACAATCATGTAACCTGAGCAGCTTTTGGTATCAGGAAATGGTTTAGGATTGTCTGGTACTTGAGAGGACGAGCAGTAGGATGTATGTTAATTTAGGGGATTGCCAGTGTCAGTCAGAACAACTGTTGTAAAACACCAAAGAATGTTTCTCCTACTTGACTTAAGAGTTGTCATAGTTTTTATGACATAAAAGTTTATGTTTTCGTTGTGCTGTTCAATGTTACTTTTACCATATGTGTTTCCTTCCTTAATGGGATCTCTTACTTGTTAATTTTAAATACCATTTTAATTTACCTTTCCTGCACCACCTTCTAGATAGGTAGAATGTGGTAATTAAGTAAACAGTGCTGTACTGGCAAGCAGAGAGTTCCAGTCCTTCTCAAACCACAGAGCGAATACACAAAGGCAAGGTCACTTCTGTTCTGCAGAGGTATTTAATTCTGACAATCATGAGAATTTTTGGTAGTCAGATGAACTTAAGACTCATATATGATAATACCATCAGAATATCAGCTCTTTTGAATGTGTGTTTTGGTCTGGATGGGTCCTTTGGGCCTCTCTGAGTTTCCAAGACAGAGGTTTGAAAGTGGAAGGAAGGGACAGGGGAAAGTCACAGCCCGTTTCACTGGGCACTGGACATTAGCATTTGTTTACCCCTGGACTCGGTGATACTTCTTTTCTGCAAGCCAGAAACTGTTAATCTTTGTATGTACAGGTAACGGATTCAGAGAGTTAAGTACTTTCTGTTCTTGCCTTGTTTTGATAGTGTTAACGGAACATGATTATATTTTGTTTTGGTTTTGTCTGGCCTGATAGAATTTGAGAAAATCTTGGCTCTATTTTGAGTATTTAATTCTTGACTTCCTTTTATATCTTCTTGCCTTGAAGGTGGAGCTAATAGTATGGACAAATGCCATTAATTACTTTGGTTTGGAGAATGAAATTCTATTCTGAATTGCAGGACTGCACCATAAACAGCTTCTACAGTATAGGATAAGATGCCCTTTTGAAATCTGTTGAATGATTTATTTTTTCCCCTCCCCTGATGAATGGCAGTAGTTGTCTGCTAAGGTATTAATAAAGGCAGATGATTCTCATTCTTTGACTATTCCTCAGCAATTCTCTTCTGAAAAAAAAAAAAAAATCAGTAAGTTTACATCTTTAATTGTAAAAAAGATGGGAAAGCAATTTTGGTCATCAGAGACAGCAATTTCTTCGCTGTTTAAGGATAGTCTTGAACTGCATTGTTTGACCAAGAATATAAATTGATTTCATATGCTGAGGCCAAAACCAGCATCCACCTATTTTTAATGTTTATATGCTGCCCTAGCAAAAACCTTTAAGGCTTTTTTTCCCCCCCCTTTCTTTTTGTTGAACAATGTAGTCAAATGGATTGTACAGAAAGATAAAGAGCATCTCTTATTTAAGGTGACTGCTCATTCTGTTTTGCAAAAATTTATTTCTGCTGTGTTCATTATATGTGTTAGAAGAAGGATGAATCAATCAAAAGTCTTTACAGAATAACAGTAAGAGATGTTCATACTGGCTAGCCCTTATTTGTGTTACAGATCAAAGGCTGAAAAAACCTAACCTTTAAAAATATACAAAGATAAAAGACTGTATTTGTTCTTTGTAATATTCAAAGATTGTCCTAAATTACATACCTGAAAGAAGAATTGTGGGTCTAGATTCATACTTCAAATGAAGGTTGCAGAAGCATGGATTTTTTCCTTGCCTCTGTTCTTGTTCTTATCAGAAAAACAAGGGACAGATGAACTTAAAAAACAACTTGCGGTCTCTCTGGGAAGGCTTATTCATAGCTATGTAAACAGCATTTTCTTATGTGGATATCAGTATATGTAGTTGCAAAAATGCTGGTGCATACCTTGTAGAAGGTGAGGCTCTTGAAAAAGACTTCTAATCTGAAAGGTCCTAACAAGATGGTTCCTTGGCAGTCTGGCTTTCTAGGGAAAGGCTTTACCAGAACTTTCCAGAAGTGCTTGTCCAGCTTAACCCACCTATGAAGAAAGAATTACTTTGGCTCCCCGGGGTATATTGTGAGAACTTTGAACTTCTGAGAAGATTGTAGGAGATGGATCTTTGACCCCTATGGTAAGCTGGAAGGTGAGCAGAACAGGAATGAGGGAGGACAAGAAAGTGGAATATTTCTCAAAAGACTAAAAAAAAAAAAGAAGAGGACAAGTGTTTGTCACTTAGTTCTCCTAGTTCTTAACGTTGCTTGAAGACAGTCTAGACTGAGGCAGAAAACCCCTCACTTTTACTTAACAGTAGTAACGTTTGTGTGGCACTGTAAACTAAGAGATCCCAAATTTCTTCACAAACTTTTTACATAAATCTTGTCCACTAATGCAAAATAATCAATATTTTGCTTTATGGAAAATTAATTTCAATCAGCCTAAAAGACATGCAGCTGGGACTGCTGATGTGCTATGGACTCTATATGACAAGACTGAGCAGAGTCTTTAATGAGCAGAGAGTGTGGCTGATGGAACTGTTATCATCTGAGGTTGAGTTTGATAGTGTGACAGTGGTATCCATAACTGTTCCCACAAGTCATTTAGTTGTGGCAACTTGGTAAATAAGCTTTTGTCGTGAAAATAGATAAGTGCTGAGGGATGTTCCTACAGGTTGATTTTATATTACAATGGAAAAGCTGAAAAAAGCATTTAAAGATGCATTACAGTTTGTTTTGCAGTGTGTGTGTGACCAGTAGGCATATTAAACTTTTTAAAAAGATGATGATGAATATGTACAGTGATTGATTATTATTATTATAATTTGCTAAATGTTTCATAGTACATTGTGGAAATTTGAACTATACAGATGCATAGACTGATATTTGACGTAATAGTTACACTGGAGTGTGTGCTGTTGTGAAGAAATAGTAGCTTTTTTTTTTTTTTTTTGGACAGAAATATAATCTTTTGATCTAACACAACAACACAGTAGAAAGATTAAGGAGGATCCTATTCAGTGTCTTCCAAGTATGTGCAAATATTTGACTTCAGTGCAAGCGAAACTGGCTCACGCCTAATTCACCCACTTTCTTTAGGGGAAAAAAATAGTCATCAAGAAATGGCAAATCTTATTAAAGGACTAGAAAACTTTGCCTGAAGGTGGATTTGCACTGTTTGTGTGAAGTATATCATGTACTGAGAGACTCAGTAGCAAGTGTTTACTTGCTTAAGGCATTTTTTTTTTAATTGGAAAATGGTCTTATGTTCTATCTTTTAAGTCTCAGATGCTTTTTATTTTTTGAATTCTTGCAGCTATGTCTTATTTCTGCTCTAAATGAAACAGTTGAGAGAATATTTTTTCTCTGTATAGAGAAACAAACTCTCTCTATAGAATAAACAAACAAGAATAGGTCACAAAGTCAGTAGTGATCAGATTTCTGATGGGGGGAAGAACTTCGGGTAGAAGTTAATCTCATATGCAAAAAAGGTACTGGAATTATTAAAAGTATGATTTGAAATAATAAAATGAATCTTTGATTTTTATGTATGAGGATGGTACAAAGGTGCACCTGAGGAAAAATTGATGACATACAAAGGTACTGTACTCCTCTAAAATTTCCCTGTTAGTAAAGCATTGTCTCTTACTTCTCATTTTTTTTTCTATTTATATCTGAAAATGATGGTCACCTTTCCTTGAAGAGTGTATTTTGTCATTTTAGATAAGGGCTACAACATTATTCATGGCTGACTGAACACATGCCAAGCAGGTATTTTTAGCCTCTTTAGGCTGAAAAGATGCAAGTGGAAGTTCCACTTCAGTTGCTTGTGTTGTGTGGAAAACAGGCTTGAGTCAGTGAAGCAAGGTTAATGTGAGGAGTCGGACATTAGTCCTGGTACATGAAATGTCCTTTCTTCTGAAATTACTGTATGTGATAGAGTATGCAGCTGTATAGTAATCTATTGGGGGGGAATAACTGATGAGGATAAAATTTGAAATGTGCCAAGTAGATCCATATTGATAGATAAGATGTGCCCCAACAGAAGGCAGACTAGTTCCCACTGCTGCCAAACCACAAGGTGGTAACTTGTCATAGCAAAAAAGTGTTACTGAACGGAAACTTGGCTATGATGAGGTACCCGAATTTTTTCAAGCCTTTATTCAGGACTGGTATTTGTTGATGGATAATTAATTTGTGACACCTCTGACCTGTGGTTCCTTTAACATCCCTTAACATCTGGAACAATTACCCATGGAGCAGGAGAGAGAACTGCAATCCCCAAACCTCTTATATGACTCATTTAAAAAAAAAAAAGGCAACCAAAACCAACCAAAGGAAAAAAAACAAAACAAAAAAGCCTCCAAAACCTAAAAAAATCTCCTGTTGCTTCACCTTCTGTCATCCTATGTAAATTTTAAGCATATGGACTGAGTAGAAATGTTTCTGTGGTTATTTAACTTTGCTCTATTGGGACTGGAAAGCACCTCTTGCCAGAGACATGCGTGGGATTGAGTAGCACATACTAGAAATGGTAAGTCTCTCCTTTGTGGCAAAGCAAAATCCAGAGAGCTGCTATCTGATCAGTAGATGCAGTTGTTTCTGAAGATGGAAATAAATGGTTTTCCTGACCAGCAAAACGTTTCCCGTCTGGTTACAGCTGTTCCCCTTCTCCCTATTGTGGAGATCTGCTGGCTTGAGTAGCAAAACCAGCTTGATAAACTCTTGTTCTTTCTTAACCGTCACCATCTGGTTCTTCCACCTGTGCTCTTGCTGTCAGCTTCAACTCTTCAAGGAGGGTCATTTTGTGAGGCCATGTGGTAAACTGCTTGGAGAAGCCATCCAGGTTATAAGTAACTTTATAATATTGACTATAATATATTATATTGACTTTTGTCAAAAAGGGAAAAGAAGAAAATGTTTACTTATCTGGTGAGTCAGTTTCCTGATCCAGTTCCCTGCGCAGCCCTGCAGACAGCTCTTCTGGCATAACTGAGGTGCTGGAGCAGGTGCAAGCCGCAGCTCCTGCACCTGGCATTAGCTGAAGGAAACATTCCTCAAAGTATGCTCTTATCTAAGATATCTGCTTGCTCTGGAGGGATTGTTGAGACATTTAACTGTTCTCTAGAAGCTTCATCCTTTACCTGCTTGTATGTGATCTTTACATAGTGTGGCACCTTTCTCAAGGAGTTACTCATGTTCCATTTTTACGAGCATCCATTATCTTGCAATTTAACATCTAAAGCCCTGATAGGAGACTGGGATTCATTAGTAGCTTACTGAGGAATGCCAAATAAATTTGCTTTGTCCGTCATATGTGCTTTATTTCTTGTAGGATAACTTACCAAAGGATGTACATAATGTGGTGCCACGCTTGCGCCATGCCTTGCTAATAGGCTGGTGATTGGAGAGCTATTTCCAAAATACAAACAGAAAGGTTAAAAGTAAAATAAAAATTAAGAGAGTGTGTTGTTGGGATTGGCCTTCTCCATTTCATTCACTAAAATAAACTAGATTAAGTCTATGCCTGTTGGACCTGTTGCTGCTGTGTGTCTGCCTCTCCTAATCAGTGTTTGTAAACTTCCTTGTGTAGCACTGTGCGATTCCAGTTGGCAGGAGTTTGCAGTGACAAGTACGGTGTTTTTATCAGATTACTTCCAAGTGTGGAAGGAAACAGCATTAAGATGATGAATTTGAAATTTGCAGAGAACCTGCAGATTTTATAACTCTTTAAATGAACATGTGAACTGCAACTTATCCATCTGAAATTAATATGTGAAGTCACTCTTCCTCATCAGGAAACAGAGCCTCGAGGTAGGGGGGAAATGTGTTTCTTTGGTGGAAAATAGTCGCCCAATGTTTGTCCTTTCATGGGAGGAATTGAAGTTGAAACAGAAGATGTTATTTCCTTGCCTTTCATTGCATTAGCCCGTACAAATCGGTAGTCTTGTAGATCCATCAGTTGATCCCACCTCAGATGAAAGGAATGACCTCCTGCCCATTGGAAGGCTATACCAGCAGTCTTTAGAGTCTGCGGTCAGGTGAATCCTGAACTGAAGTAGTGCAATGCATGGAGTAATAATGGTGATAAGCATCTGTGTCTCACGGGTACAAGAGGCTGTTTGAGTAGCCTGTGAAAAAATGCTGATGATGGAGAACAAGGAATTTCTTAGTGCTGAACAAAACAGTTTAGAGAGATTTTTGATAAAGGCATGTATTTTATGTCATCTGAGTATCTTGCATTGAATAGTTAGCAATGCATGCCAGTCAGTCTGTTAGGGTGGAAAGTAAAACAGTGATCTGGTGGTATCTGCTCTAAAGCATTCTTGTGTCTCTAATGCTTATTTGGAGGAGCATCTTTAAAATATTCTTATCTTTATCTTGAATTTTGCCTGATTATGGTTCAGAGGTGTACTTCTATTGTGAGCGTTTTCAGAAAAATCAAGAAATAAACTATTCGAGAAAAAATTCACTGTGGTTTCAGTCTGTTCTAGTCTTTTCTGTTCTGATGGTCATGATGTTACAGCTAGATCAGCCCATCTGCAAATTCTCAGTAAGTACCAATTTTGCTAGAGCACTTTGACAAAAATTGTGGTCTGTTCTTGCAGAAGAGAGAAGCATTGATTTCTGCTCCAGTCATGCTAAAGACTGTATGTCACTGATGTCCTCTGTGGCATCAGTGCTGAAATCGGCCTGTAAGCCCCTTAAAATTGGTGTGCCGTTGATCAGAGGTGAAAAGGGAGTATCGCTCAAACAAGCATTAAGCTACCCAAGGTGATCTTCTCTCTTTTTTTATTTTTTTTTTTTAACTTACATTGGTCAAGTTATTGTTGGACCTGAGAACTTGTGGCTGTAGAGCAGCAATGAAGCATCAAATAAATGTGCCTGCAGCATATATAAAATATCCCAGGCTCCTCCACATCTACCTTCCTCTCATGTATGTTCTTTTCTAACTGGAAAGTAAAGTTGGGAAGGAAGGGAAACTGTAAGAGATACGTGTCTGATTTGAGGGTACAAGAAGTTGATATGAAAGGTAGGTTCAGGAAGGGAAAGTTACATGGTGATTTTGTCAGGGATATTTATTATTTTATCTTTTTAGTGTGTGGCTAAACAGTTCTAAGCAGATATTCTTGATTTGTGTGTATATTTTTTGTATTGTCTGTGCATAGTAGTTTTTTTTTAAAGAGTATAAAGTTCTCTAATTGTATCAGGTACTATCTAAATACTATTCCTATATATTTCTTATATCCTTTCCTGCATGTGTCTTTGTCACTGAAATAACTTTTTTTTTTCCCCCCCCTCAAGGTCATCTGCTGTTCGTTTGGTTTTTTTAATGTCTCTTTTGTAACTGTCTGTTTCTAACCTCAGAATTTGAAGTGGTGCATTTGGTATCTGACTCCAGATTAGCACATAACCAATAGTATCTCCAGCATCCCTGGTCCTAAGCTAGTTTATTTGTCTTATTTCTATCCTGGCACAGTTTCTCTGATATCTTAATGATTTTTTTTTTTTTTTCTGGTAATGCTTTGTCAAATGATGCACAAAAATACAGCTATATTATATTTACAGAGTTCTCATTATTTACTTGGTATGGTTTACTAAAAGAGAGAGAGAAAAGCGATTGGGTTAGTCAGTAGCAGTTTCAGTTCAGTTTATCAACCCACGCCAGCAATTATGCCTGCTTCACTAATTGTCAGGACATGCCTTTTCTTTTTCCCAAGTTCTTTTCTCAAAATGAATTTGTGTTCTGATTTTCTGTACCCAGTACAATACATATTTTTTGGATTCAGTATGAAATGGAAGGAGATGCAATTAAGTGAAAGAGCTAGCACATAGCGAGAGGTGCAAGCTGCAACTGTGCTGCTCTGTGTCCAGAGGAATACAGGGGAGCAATGATGTTCACTGGAACTAGAGTGATGGCTGGGTAAGGTAGAATTCCCAACTCTTGTACGTAGACATCAACACATGCAAACAAACCACCTGTAATGTGGGTATGTGGAGCGTTTTATGGCCTGATACAGAGACTGTCTTACTGGAAAGTGTTGGTGCCATTGCTTAGCCAAAAAACAACCCCAACACCCAAACTCAAAACTCAAATACTTTGTTTGGCAGCTTAATTTTAACTGTGGCGTTGAAATGAATTCTGTTAATGACTTTCAATTATGATAATTCTTAATATATCATAAAGAAACCTGGAAGGGATGGAATGGTTTTGATTTGTGTTATATGGTGAGCTTTTAGACAAATACAGGTATTACTGGCTAATTCAGTTTGAATCATACTCATGCTCTGCTAAAAGTCAGCAGTTTGGGGAGTTGCCACAAGATTTCTTGAAAACTCTTCATAAACTGTGTCTTTTTAAGTCTCTCGAATTCCCTTTGTGTGTGTTTATGCTATAAAACATTCTCCTTTGCATCTGTCAGTGTTGCATTGCTACAGGAGTCATTTTCCTGTTGATGTAGGACCTACCACATGTATCCCATTAATAGTAATAAAACCAGCTGTGATCTAAATTTGGATGAAGAGGGAGGTCCTCTGGAAGGAAGTTATCATATAGGGGGGCTCTTCAAGCCTTTGGTTTTGTGTTGCGGTCGTGTACTCACAAATAAAGGGCCTCTGAAGTTAATCAGTGTGCCTTGTGCAGTCCTGAGCAGGGCAACTAATTGCTTTCTGTACAAACATCGTGCTTCTAGTGGGCTACAGTTAATACTTTTGAGATGCTTTCCCCTTGCGTGGGGCACCAGATACACTCTCTTAGTACACCTGTCTGCTTTTAGCTTCTTTTTTTTGGCCCAGATACATTCGAGTGTCTCATGCCAGCTCACTTTGGTGTTTAATTTCCTTGTGTTAACAGCATTTGTGGAGGTAGAGAAGTAAGACTGTAATTAGGCAATTATTAACTATGTTAGTTAAAATTCATAGTCACAGTTAACATGTTTGTGTTAAGGAATCTTTGTAGGTTCTTAAGCTTAATAAAAATTGTGTGTGTGTTTATTTGTATTTTGTATTTTTTTTTAAAGATATAGGATTTGCCCTTAAATATTAATTTCTGTCTTTTAAAATGCCACTGTATGCTTTAAATGACATAAATCAAAGCACTTCCCCATTACTTGGAAAGCTGGACTGGCTCTTGGAACCAAAGACTTTTTTTTTGTGCTTTCTGTGCAGCCCCCGGTCTTGTCATATGCTTCCATTAACTTTTGAAAATTAAACACTACATTTTGGTTTGAGTATATTGGAAGGCTTCCATAAAAAGCCATTAATTTATGGAGAAAAATAGAAGTTTTTTGAGTCTATTATAGCTGTTGCAGCAGCAGGTGGCATGGACTGTGTTCTGAAAAACAATGTCCAAGACTGCACGTATTACACAGTACTGTACAGATCATGGCAGCACACAGCATACATATAATGCAGTATAATTGACTCTGCACAATGTAAATTCCTGGAGCTGTACTTTGGTACCTGGCTAAGGAGCAGTGTCTTGTTCCTGACTGGATTCTTACTGTGTTTGTGTGGAACAGGACATTGGCTTCTAAATCAGAGTTCAAGTGGTACTAGTTTAAATGCAATGCTTTGAAGACTGATGGTGTCCCGTCTATGTCACTGTTTGCTGATAATATGATTTCACATGAGCATAACACTTTCTTGTTTCACAGGGCTCTAGGAAGACTTCTATTTTTAATGCCTTAAGGAGGCAAATATGTAGTAATCAAAGCAGCATTTATTTTTTACAACTGAAATCACTAGTAACTAGTGAAATCACTAGTCACTGAAATCTCTAGTATCACTGTGTTTAAGATACCAAGATGATAGACCACATTCTTCAGTTGCCTGACTTCTACTTCTTTAAATGACAGCACAATGGTTAGAAAGGGTTTGGAAAAGCAGTGATCTGAAGGTCAGACTGTGATGATCGTATGCTTCATAATTCACATATCTTGGCCAAGAGTGCAGCTAGCTGAGAACCTTCAGTAGCACTAAGTGCTTGTTTTAACCAGGTAGATGAGCGCATACACTAAGAGGTACGTGGGTAATACACTCTTTTAGAACTGGTTTAAAACAACATCCTAGTATCTGTCTTGGTTCTTTGCTTCTTAGGCTCTCTGCAGAGATAACGGCTCTAAACTCAGGCCAGAGATTTTAGTGGCGTGTAGGTCAGAGTCTGAGCCAGCTTGCAATGAAGGCAAGGTTGATCATCACTTCTGAGTGAAAGCAGTGAAGTCTGCCTGGGTTTCATGACTTTTTGGATCATTTCTAGGCAACACAATATAGTCATCGAGTAGAAAAGCAGGTGAAATTAATCATCCTTTCTGAAAATATACCTGTGTGTTGATCTTGCATGGTAAAGGAAAACGAGTCAGTAGTACAGCTGAGTTTACATACCCAAACCCTTGATTTGGAATCCTGTGTGTAATTCACCGTACTGCATCTTTAGGCTCTGTCTGGATGATTTTGGTTCACTTGCCTAGTCTGTGTTAATCTTCTCATTATTCTTAATGTTTACTGCTACTTTGCTCTAATTTGTCAGTCTATTACCATCCATTGGCACAATAGACGGGACACAGAATCATAGACATACCTGTGGATGGTTTGTCATTTGAATATTAATAGAAAAAGAGTCATTTTTTTTTCCATAAAGTTTACTTATAAAGCGAGTATCTTGCTACAAAGCAGAAGAGTTAGAAGTTAAATGTTATAATGCAATGCTGCATTCGTTTTGGGCAGAACAAGATACACCAAAGCCACATCCTTTCAAAAGCAGAATCTCGAATGTTCTCTTCTCCTGGTTAGCAGAATTTTGTTCCTTCTTTCTTCTTAGTCAGTGCACTTTTCATGTCAAGAAACTGTGTTTCTCTTGGAGATAAACTCACTTTTTAAAGATGTGAATGAACAAGTTGAATAGAGAGATTTTCACCTGTGGCACATTTGTAGCCCAAATGTAGATGTGAAGCTCTAATTACACATAAGAACTCAAGTAGCTTGTGTTCACAGTAAAAGAATTTGTATAAATGATTGGCTGTGCTTGATTTGCAGCTTCATCCTCTGATATTTTCCCTGGATTTGTGGTTTACAAATGGTTTGGTTTGTGGACTCACTTGGGGAAGTAGGTTTTGAAGTGTTCTGGTATGGTAAAGCTAATACTTTCCAAAATTAAGAACTTTGAAGGAGCTGGAGAGTTTGGATGGAGATCTCAGCTTTGTTTTATGAAACACATATATCAACATACGAACATGTACGACAGGACACAAATATTATAGAAGAAACATATATGCAGTTTACAAAGTCTGTTTTCATACACTCTTTTTATTTTCTTCCTCACACTGTCTTTTATTTTTTCTTACTCTGCCTTTCACTCATTGTTCCAGATTTTTCCTCGTATGTGAGCTGCAGTACTGCTTTGTGGTTTTATTTTCAAACCTTAGAAGTAAATACCACCAAAGGCATAAACAGTGCCCAAAGAGGGAAATGTGTACTGACTACATTGCAGAATAGAGAAGTATTTTTAATTGAATTTCGTTCTTGCAGAACTAGGTCATTGTTCTCAAAGGTTGTCTAAATTAAGTACAAACTCAAACACTCCAGCTAAATTGGTCCACTGATCATTTAACAGCGAAGGGTATATTATCTTTACTGAGAAAGCTGGCATGGTTAATACTGTGAACACACTACGTGACTGTTTTTCTTTCTTGTAACTGAAACTTTATGATGGGTAGCAAGTGATGATATTTTGTGTGATTTTGCACATCGAGTTCTAGAATAGGTAAACCTGAGATTCTTGTATGTAGCAGTATTATCTAATGATAGAGTGACCCAGGATGGAAGAGGCCTCCAGAGGTCCCCAGTCCGACCTCATGCCCAAAGCTGGGTCACCACTAAGTTCAGACCAGGATGTTCTGGGTCTTGAAAACCTCCAAGAACAGTGATTACACAGCATCTCTCTCAGCACCCCCTAAACCTCTCTTTCTCTAAATATGTACATATAATGCATTGGAAATTGTTTATTCTCTTTGTTTCTAATGTTTAGTACCCTGGAAAGCAGTAAAATATAGTTCAGTTCAGAAATTCATGTAATCCAAGTGACAGTTTTTCTTGTGCACTTTGGAGATTTAAGATATTTATCTTTGGGTTTGGTTTTTTTTTTTTTTTTTTAATAAAAACCAAAATTTTTTTTTTCCAAATTGGGGGCAAATAAAAAAAAAAAAAAAAAAAANAAAAAAAAAAAAAAAAGATAACTTCTTGAGTACTATAAAGTTTGTGATACTTCTGAATTTATTTTTTCCCTGAAGAAGCATAGCAAAACTGCAATACAAATTATAAACAGAAACAGTTCACTAACAGCTTTCCACATTTCTCTAAGCATTTCTTAAAGTAAATAAAATTATTAAATGAGAATTTATGTTAATATTTACTCTGAGACAGAGCTAATATTTAAGTTATAGTTTTCCATTTCGAGTGATGGTAACAATTAGGATTACCAAATAGGATTAGAATACCAAATAGGATTAGGAGACAAAATTGAGTACTTCTGTTTCTCCAGACCATTGGTACATAATGTATATCATACAAATATAAACATTAGCGATCAGTAAAACTGAATTGGAGATGTTGCAGTTGCTTCAAAATTTTTCTGTAAATTTATCTGTTGCTACACTCACGGTTTTCCATAATGTGGAATAGTTTTCATTCTCTTGTTTTATAGTCCCTCCCTTTGCATAACAGGCACAACTTAGGTTTCCTTCAACAGGACAACCTATGTTTGTAATTTTGATTTGTAACAAGCGTAAATATTAGTTCTTTGTGGTGAAGAAGTATCAGCATGTTTCAATATATATTGATTGAAATGCGTCCAGGAAGGGAGAGGAAAAGAGACTGTTAGTTTTAATCAAAGCTCAAAGTCCAAAAGGTTGCATTTTTAGAGGTGAACCAGGCCTGAGGTCTAGTGCTATGTAACACCTATATAACCCAAGACACTTTCTGTCTCTGCTGGTCTTTAGGTTGTTCTACTAGTAAAACAATTGGTATCACTTTAAAAATTTGAATCCTGAAGGAGAGCCATTTTTTGGCTTCTTATTTGTGGCTTAGTGACTGGATATAAGTTTAAATTACTTTAATGCTTTTTGGAAAATGAGGCTGTTGGTCCAGTTTTCCAAAAAGGCTTAACACCTTTAGAGGTTGTCCATGTGTTCCTTTCTTTTGTGTTGATTTCTCCCACCCCTTGAGCACCAGCTAGTTCAAAGGTGTGCATTCTAAAAGTTCTGTAGACGGGGTGCCTGCATAGGTGGTGCACCTTCTCTTTGCAAGGCTGGGATAGCTCATTCTGCACTGTGGGAAGAACCGCATTACATTTTCCTTCAGTTATTTGTGAGGAAGAGCTAAGCCCAATTTGGTCTCATGCATAGAGCTGTGCTTCACACTAGCTGTTTCTTCAAATGCATTCTGCTCCAGTCTGTGTATTTTGATTTAATCTTCTAAGTATTTTTCTGAAACGTGTCATTCAGACCCGCTAGTCAGGACTTCCAGATGCAAAACTCCTCCGTTCTTGATGTTTTGTGATTTATTTTTAGAAATGTAACAGTTCTGCCTCCTTTACATGAAGAGTCTCGTAAAAACACTTTGGAATCACCAATTTTCTTCTGAGACTTTAGTTGCAGTAAATTTCATTATGTGATGTGATACAGGCAGCCTTAATTTGGCTCTTAAGAAGAACTTTGTTTAACATGTGCTTAGACTGGAGGCTGAGAGGTTTAAGATGAACTCGGTTATCTTTTTCCTTTGAAGAGCATTTAACGTCCTTACCCAAACTGGCTAAAGGTTTAGGTTTGCCCAGGATTTGCAGTTCTGTGGGCAAATGATATTTATGCAGAATGACAGCAGAGGGACAGCATGGAAATCAGGAATTGTTCTCTGCTGGAGGGCCTGTAAAAGACCAGATCATCCAAAAAAGGGGATAATGGTAACATAGGAGTTGTGTGGTCTCCTTGAGCTGGTGCACTGGACACTTGCAGAGTAGCTGCTGTAACCTGCATTTTCAGAATCAGAGGCAGGACTATCACCAAAGGACCTTTTCTATATGGGGCAGGGGAAGTAACACTGGGAATAGGCTATTTACAAACTGGTATGGAGAAGCAAGATCAGTCCTTGCACTAACCAAGTAGGATCTGAAGGCATTAATTCTGACATAGGCAAAATCCAAATGGAGGGACTTCAGTTTATTTACACAGAGGTGCAAGGAAGATGCATGTGTATGCACACACAGAAAAACAACAGTTGTAACATTGGAAGCTGGGTTATTTTGCAAATATAGCAGACTGATGTGCAAAGAAATTCAGGAAGCAAAGGGAAAGTGGTGCAAAGGGACTGTAAGGTAAAACTGTCAGTATTTCAGTAAAGGTATCTGTCACACAGGTGGAGCTGGCAGAGGGCTACCTGTGGCTTCTGCGAAGTGTAGAGACAACCGCATACTTCAGTGAACTATGATAAACCATTACCAGCTTGAATTTTTTCTGCGTTGACTGAAAGCTATAAAACTACTGTATATATCTCACTTTATTTTCTGTTTCACATGCAGTCTTTGCTGAATTACAATATTTTGACTGCTCATGAAATAAGAAAAGATGTTGCGGTGACAATTGAACTGGCACATATATATGTATTAACTTCAGAAACATGAGGAGATCTGTTTCTGTATGTAGAAAAAAACATCAGTAACTGGAGCAAATTGATTTTTAAACCCATGAATTAAAATGATAATTTAAAGGTGTTTCATATTAGCAAGCAAGGAACTTGATATAAATAATTGAGTTTAGCCCTGTGTTGAATTTGTACTTTCTAGTAATTTTCCAAAGGGAAGGTTGATTCTTACTGGCTTATAACATTGAAAAAATTGTTGATGTCCAGCTACCTGCATAGTTTCAGGTGATATTTGATACTTTTGTGTACAAATATGAGAGAGAGAGACTTTCTTTATTTTGTATGTTTTATCTGATTGAATAGATTTTCCCTGGTTGCATTTTTCTGTCTGTCTGTATGAAAGTGGTGTATTTCTAATTAGGTAGTTATCTTTCACTTAAGATTTATTTAACCTCTGGTTTGGGAGGAAGTTTTTAATTCAGTTGGAAAAAAAAAAAACAACCCAACACCAAACCCACTTCATAATCAGTTCCTTTAGTTAGCTCTGCCCAAGAAATTGGAAATATGGATTATGTATATTAAAAAGATTTAACAGGACATCTTTTGAGTATGGTTCTTCCTTAGTAAGCAAGGAAGGTATTATGCGTCATTCAGTGCATCAGAAACTGTTTCTGATATGTGTGGTCCTGTAGATATGCAAGGTTATAAGTATTGGTTTTTTAATCATTGGTTGAAGGAGGAAGATAACATTTCCTTATCCACATTAAATGATCAAATGATCAATTTTGGTTTGTGTAGCTCATTTTAAAGCCAGTTTTCTCTGTAACCGTAGCAGAAAGGATTGCTGTTGAAAGTTGCTTTTAGCACTTTAGTATACACTGTTTGCAGGTCTTCCTCTGACTAAATTCCATGAGACTTTTTAAAGCATTTTGTTTGGGTAGCAAACATGTATCGTCTGAACTTGACTTCAGCATTCTTTTTGGCTATTTCAATACTTTAGACTAAGCCTAGACCTCAACATTTGTAGCTCTCATTTCAAACATAGTACTAATTATGTTTTCTAATTCTACTTTGCATTTTTAAATGACATTTTAAGTCATTTACCCTTTGCTTTGGTAAGAATCTTTGTAAAAGGAAATTTCTTGATGCAGAGGAACCAAAGCTTATTTTGAGGGTTGAATCGGAACTAGAGAATTGCCTAATTAGGTGCATTAGATTACTGTCAGGTTTATTCAAAACAAAACTTTAGGGCAAATTAGAGGCTGTGACAGAGTAGACTAACACCGTTAAGTGATTGTCTTGGAGACCCTTCAGGGCTTTATAACCTGTTTCGCACCTGGGAGGACAGTGAGAATATCAAGCTTTCTTGCTGAACTTGAGTTGTTTGTGCCTTTTCCTCAACTATTCAGAAGCACTTTCTTTAGCTGTCTTTCCAAGTGTCCTGCTAAGCTAACCTGACACCCAGCTATCACCAAGAGAGTTGGCCTCCCTTGTATTTACAGAAGGGCTTGTTGGGAAATCAGATGACAGCCAGTGCTGGTGGAGACAGTAAGGAAGGGGTGCTTTTTCTGATGACCATCAGCTTCCCTACAAGCAGGGGTGTGCACTCTATGGAGAAGCACTATGGAAGAACTAAACACTGAAGTGTGTAAGCCTGATTAGTCAGTAGGCGTGTTCTGTGTACTGTCAGGTGTTAAATAGTCATAGAGACGGGATCTAAATATTGCACAGAAGTGGATTAATTGACAATTGCTGTCAGGATATTTGAAGAAAGTAACTTCTTGTGTCTGTTAGTTGGAAGGAGGGGAATAGAGTATGGGATGACAGTCTGGTTACAGGGAACATTCTCATTTACTTCTTTGAAGAGTGTGTGCAAGCATCAAGGTTAAGGTCATAAAGTTTTGCCATGTTCTTATCCCTTTAATTCCTTCAAAATAAAACCCATAAAGGTGAAACAAGAAACTAGGTTGAGAACAGAAGCTGAGGTTAATTTTAACTTGATCAGGCTGAGGCAGCTCACTAGTCTGTCTCTCATTCCTTACCAGAAATCATCTTATGGTAATGAACGGAAACCTTTATTATGTATTGAAAGAAGAGACCTGTCCTGTGAAGACCTGTGAGGACTCTGAGCTGTAAAATGACAGAAATGCAGCACCAGCAGGCAGAAGGAGCTACCTCCATCTTGTAACAGCCCAGCGTTTGAAATAAGGGGCTTATTACTTAATGGCTTTCGTGTGCAAGAGAAAGTACATGCACAGGGAAAACCTAATGTCTGGCACTGTACACCCAGAGATTTTTAATGTATTTGAAGGGGTTGCCTTTGTGATCAAAAGGGAGAGTGAGTCGTGCGTCTCAATGAAAAACGTGACTGGCAAAAGCTTTGTTTGTTCACTCCCCCTTTCCCAGCAAATTGCCTGAAAGTGGAACATAAAGAGTGATGCATCATTACTATTATCTCCCCGTATGACTCACTGAGCCATATATAGCAGCTCCTCTTTTGAGGAGAATTCTTACTCAGAGCAAGTAGGATGTGGAAACAAATATTAAATGTCAGACCGTCATGTTATTTTTGCTTTAGAATTTCTTTTGTAGCAGATAAAAATGTCTAAAAATGGCTTGAACAGCAATGTTGGTTGGTATTAAGCAGGTATTGTCAGGTTAAAAATCCTTGTTATATTTCTTCTGATTTGATGCTCTTATTTTCATAATATTTATCTCTTTTGGGCAACAATAATGTGTTTGTGGATTGCACTAGCAAATTCTTGGATATTTCAATATTTGAATTGTTGGTAATGCAAGGTAGCAGGCGGCTTTTGGAGCATGCTTTAGGCTTTTTTCACTTTGTGCTTTCAAGAGGTCTCTCCCTTTGATTGTCTGATCATCCCCCAAATTAATTCTCTGTGCTTGCTTTCTATTCTCTTATAGTTGTAAAGAAACTGCATGTGACATCCAAGCATGGTTCATAACATTGATTCCTGTTAAGATTCTTCTGTCCTCCTTTTAGAAAGATTCGCTTTCTGGAATATTACCAGCATTTCCCTCTGTATTTTGCATTAATTTAGTGCCTTGAAGTGTAGACTGCTTTTCTTGCCAAGAAAGTATATCCAAGGCTTTCTTCAGGGCTTCAGTGATTGCTGCTGGAAAAGTGTCTCCATCCTTATCCCCACATGAACTCTAGCCTGAGGATCCAGAGCTGTTTTCCTGGTGATGTTGCCAGTGTCAGTTTGTTCCATGTTTGCTGCTGCAGTAAAGTACTGCCTTGTTTGTTTATGTTGCATGTATGTTGACTCAGCTTTCACTTTAAAACAATGCTCAAGATTTAAAAATATGTACTGGGAAATAAGAAATCTCTGTTGTGTTTTATGATACTGATAATGTATTAACAAAGCTGGTTTTGGTAAAAGAAATATTCCTGTCTTATTACAGGTTTTGGGATTTGAAGTTGATACGGTGAACTCCGTCCAGTTTTCAAACCATACAGGTAAAATTTTACATGTGTCTTCAGATACCACTCCACAGTCGCTGAGCTCTACTCAACGTGTGGCTCACCTCATCACATGACAGCAGAAGGGAGATCGTTCTTATGTTTTCACTCACATTTTCAGGTTATAGGACAGAAATGTAATTTTTGTGTTTTGATTTGGAATTTGGGCGTGATATGGCGTGATAATGTCCTGTTCTGCTACTTCAGAGTGTGACTTTATTTTGTGAGGCAGTAATGTAATTAACTTAGTGAAATAACACAAATATGGCCATCTATGCAGGCAAGCCTCTGAATGGGGGAGTCTTTAGTACTGTTTTCTGTGCATTATGGCCCTATGATACTTGTAATCATATTACTAACTCAAACATCAGAAGAATACTGAGCTAGGTATGGTGTTTCCTCTCTTTGTGTCCACTCAGATGGTGAGCAAGTAACTTAAAATTATATTCTGGAGGGAGGAAGTAGGTCGTGTGTTAATACAGGTGTATTTTTACTTGATTTCTAAGCCTGAAGAAGCACTCAATACTTCAAGATTTCCTAACAGACAGTGCTAGGTAATGATTTTCAGTTTTCTTTTGAAAAATAATGGTTTGTTTTAGCAATACTTTTCACCCATAAAGCAGGTGGTGGTAGGTTGTTTGAGGGAATATCTACTTTCAATAAAGAAATTCTAAGGTTGTCTTAAAAAAAAAAAGTCCAGGAACAAATTCTGACTTCAACATCTTTGAGAAGAGCAAAAATTATTTCTCGTAAGGGGGGGAATAGACAAATGTTGTGATACTTCCCTGGTATCTCACAGGTACAGCTCTATTAATAAACTGTTAATTTTTGGAACATAGGGCAGACCAGGAAGTCCCTGTTCTCTCTTAAAATGTTGAGTTCCACACAGCTGTCCAAAGGTTCTAAGATGTTCCTGTGATGGAAGGAATTTAGTGTCACCCTGGGAAGAAGAAATTGAATGTTTCACAGGTAGCTAGAAATCCATTTCTGCTTACTGAGAAAAGTCATGAGAGAGAGGATAATTATTAAACAAGGCGTGGGGGTCTTTCCTGGTTGAGGCATAAAACTGCTTATTTTGTTTGTACCCTTTGGCACAGTACAAAGGTTCTCTTTTTTTTTTTTTTTTTAAGAGATACTTTGATGTGACATGTTTCTTTAATGTATTTAGTTTGAGTTTTTGTTGTTTAGTTTTAGATAGCTGGATAAAACTATTATAATCTTCCAGAAATTAAGCAATTTTTTCACATGAAATAACTCAGTGCTCAGAATGGATGAACACCTGTCGTTTGTTGGCTTTCGGTTGCAAGATTAAATCAGCTTTATTGGGTGTTAAAAGAGCTTAATAGAGGTTTTATTGGCCCATAAATTAAATGTATCTGAAGGTAAGAAAATAACATTACTGGTAGGATAATAGGATGACCAGCTTCTTAGAAAAGAAGGAAGATTTTTGTGTGTGTGTGTTTAATAGTATCCCAGCTGGAGAAAGGTTACCAGTGCTTCATTCAAGGTTTGTCAAACAATGAAGATAGTAGAAGAGACAACCAATTCATGATTTCCGCCCTCCTCTCCCCACAAGGAAGCTTAAGTGAACATCGCCAAACCAAAATTGTTTCAAAGGCAAAGTCTTTAAAATATTTAGAACTTTTATTTTGTGTTCTGGTGTTTAGGAGTCACATTATTTATTCCATTTTATGACAAGTCTGGTTTTCTAACGCTGGAATTTTTCTATCATTTCCAAACATTTCTACTGTAGATTATAAGCCCAGTGACTTTGAACCTCCTTTTTGAGAGTGGCACGTAGGAATGCGTGGTGTCCTTGTACAAAGATTTTCTCCAGTTCGAAAATTTACACATACCTTCACACAAACTTGTACCTGTAAATCAGTGTGTGACACTGCAGGGATTAATGAATAGAAGCTGTCATGCTGGAATGTGGCTTGTGTTTGGAGCAGTTTGTCAATACACATAAAAACACAGAATATGGTTTTGGCTTGGAAAGGACCTTAAAGATCATCAAGTAGTACCCCCCCTGCCGTGAGCAGGGACACTTCCCACTAGATCAGGTTGCTCAAAGCCCTGTCCAACCTGGCCTTGACTACCACCTACAACTTCTCCAAGTAATCTGTTTCAATGTCTCACCGCCCTCATAGTGAAAAATTTATTCCTGATATCCAGTCTAAACTCCCTTTTCAGTTTAAAACTATTACCCCTCATTCTATTGCTACGATCCCTGATAAAGTATTCCTCCCCATCTCTCCTGTAGGCCCCCTTCAGGTTACTGTAAGGTCACTATATGGTCTCCCTAGAGTCTTCTCTCCTCCAGGCTGAACAGCCCCAACTCTCACAGGCTGTCTTCATAAGAAGAGGTGTTCCAGCCCTCTTATCATCTTTGTGGCCCTCCTATGGACTTACTCCAACAGTTCCACATCCCTTCTATGTTGGAAGCTCCAGATCTGGTCCGAGTACTCCAGGTGGGGTCTCAAGAGAGTGGATTAGAGGGGTAGAATCACTTCCCTTGACCTGCTGGCCACAGGTGAACTGGTGAAGATAACTTGGAATCATAGAACAGTTAGAGTTGGAAGGGACCTTAAAGATCATCAAGTTCCAACCCCCCTGCCATGAACTTGTCTGTGACCTGCAGTTTCTAAAAGAATGTGATACACCAGAGGGGGGGGGGCACAGGTAGCAAAGTGTGTGAGGTTTTGGTCATGGCTTGCTTTCTTTCCCTGTCCTTGACTTTAAGCCTGGTCATGTTAGCAAAAGATGAAATGCAGAGAGAATTTATGACTAACAGGCTTTCTTTGGTGAGTCATTATTGCTTCACCTCCCCCTCCCCTTTTTAAAATTGCTAAGATACAATAACCTCTTTTTGCTGACTCCTGCTCAGAAAATTCAGCCGTCTTTAGTCTCTGATAATTCTGAAATTCAGAAAATGAGCTTTAAATCAGTCCCTCTGGGAGAACAGTTTGTCATGTTGCTTCGTGAGGAACTTTTATGATTAGAGTGACTCACCCTTGAATAGCATCATGCTTCATATACAAATAAAGGAAGCTGTCATGTAACCTACAAAGTTTCTGTGCTTTTTATTCTATTTTACTGTGTTGTTTGCAGAAGCATCTCACAGTCTGATATGCAAAAAATAAAAATCCAAATTTTTTAATGTATTGTTGATTTGTGGGGGTGCATTTTTAATTCTTCAATGGTTTCCATTTTTGTTTTTAATTGATAAGTAAATTAAAGGTATATAATGTACTTACTTTGCAATCCAAATCCTACCTTTGAAACTGCTCCAGAACAAATAGCCTGGATTTTTTTCTGTTCCTTTTGATTTTTAAGCAAAAAACTTTTGAATTTCTGTGTAGTGGGTGATTGGGTTGGCTGGTAAGTCTAATACATAAGAAATTATAATTATGTCTTGCTGATGTGATTCTTCAGAGTCTACCACCCCTATGCAGTCACTCACACCTGTGTAGTGTGGGACAACAAGAAAAAATGTCAGCTTGTGCCTAGTGTTGGTAGTATTTCACTCCCACACTGACCAGTGGTAACAAATCTTATAGGGAATTTGGTAATGTATTTGTGATCTTGTTGAAGGCCTCCTGGTAACTGAAGATATGTCATCTGTTTATGCCAAGTTGTCTGCCAGAGTTTTCATAGCAATTTTGTGGCACACCTGGGACCAGATTCTGCCCATCACATGCCTTAAACACTGGATATTTCTTCATTTTTCCCATGTGAAATACTTGGTTACTGAAACCACTTGGAATAGTTGTGCAGGGTACACCACAGGAGGAACTCAAACCTCGGAACAGAATGTTCTGGCTTGGAAAACAAAGAAATCATAGATGCTTTACTGTACTTAAATAGTAGTTTGTTTTGGGTGGGTTTTGGGTTTTTTTTTTTCCTCCTGGTATGCCTGGAATTTGTATTCTTTCCTTTTTTCCTTGTTTTTGAAAGTAATTAAGAGGTTTATAAATACATTCCGAAAGGGAAGAAAAAAGTACCACTGGAGGAAGGCAAGAAAGAAAAGTATGTAAATTTACCTTGAGTACAGTATTAACTGCCTCTCTTAGTTGTATGAAAACAAAAAAATAAGCTACAGATGACTGAAGACACTTCCTTGGAGGCTACACATGTATTTATTGTTTTAGAGGGATAAGTGACAAGAGGCATAATATCTCGCCTGTTTTTCATTCCCTTATCTGCTTAAAAGCAAATACATAACACTTAATTGCAATTAAAGGCCATAACACAGATAAGCAGAAGGGGTATAAAATGTTTAAATATTTATCTTCATCTATGTGTTTAAAATTATTACTAAGCTGGGAGACTAATGCAGTCGGTCTGAGCCAAGTGAAGTTTAGAGAGCTGTGTATCATGATTTGCCGTCTTCTCTCTGCTCTCTTGGTCCAGCACCGAGGGAAGTTATTTGGGGGCTTTGTGGCCAAAACAAAGACAACTCAATTTTCTTCCTCTGTAGAAAATATAAGCCAAGAGTGCACATTAGTATCAAATATAAAAGAGTAATAATTTGATCCAACTGCTGTGCCTAACAGCCCTGTAGTCTCCAAATGAGATGCAGTTGTATTGCCAAGTACAAACTTGAAACTCATTCTTTAGTGTTCTTGGCTGTGGTTCTTGTATAATACGTGCAAATAGCCAGGTACTGTGAGACTTTGAACTTCTGTATTGTTGAGTGCCACAGTGGAAATACTGCTGCAAAGTAGAAGTTACACTAAGTGGACGGTTAAGCAGAAGATTTTAAATTTTTTTTTGCTGTTTTTCAGATACTCATATTTAGTGGTATAGGCATAGGGACAATGTTTCTAGGAAGCTGACTTTCTTTCAGATCTGGCAAGGCAGCTCTGGGCCTTCAAGTGTGTGCATTGGCAGCTGAATTCTTATGTTTTACTGAGGAAAGCAGTGATTCCTCATCATCCTTAACTGCAACCACTCATGCTTTTTCCTAAAGTGAGTTGGCCCTCAAGTTTGCAGTTAGCATTGCCTGCTTACTAGCTTTGTATTTAGGGCTATGCAGTGTTTTTTCTGACCACACCCTATCTTGATTTTTTGCCTTTCCTTTGAGGTAGACCCTCTCCCTCTTCCTGAGACCCCAAGGTACCCATCGTCCAGTTAGTGAAGTCCTGTTTGAATATGAGTAACTGGCTTTTTATATTGTTTCTCTACAGAAACTGCTTTTTGGTTGTATATTCCACCATGAGAGTAGGATAAATGCAGGGTTTGTGGGATTTGCCTGTTGTTCATCAGGTTTCATGAAGTTACCCTGGGGTGGCTTAGGGTGGTTTCCGTCTTGCTGCCAGTTTTTATTTTGTTTGCTTCTTCTTATTCGACCTTAATTTAGCTCCTAGTGAAATCACTGTTCTTTGCAGATCCAGTGAAGGCATTGACCTTTTTCCTTCAGTCTGCATAGCTGGGTTTCCCTGAGAGCTTCCCTTGGGCTTTTTTTCCTTTGTGTGATTAGATTTTAGGTTGTATTACATGTGTTACCAGGTAGTAAAAAGAGTCCTCTAGATACCCTTGGAAGTCATTGCTACAGAGTTCAGATAAGGTCCCCACACCATGTGGTTAATTTACTGATTCCTGAGCTGAGCTGGGCTATTACCTAACACTTAATTTTCACATTTATTTCCCTCCCTCAGTGGACGGTCAGTGTGACAGGGACCCTGTGCATTGGCATTTTAACACAGCTTGACATAGAAAGGTGAACTTTCAGTTAAATGGTGAATGTGCAGGATCCCTCTGCAGAAACAGCTCCCAAGAGTATCTATATCGCCTGGACAATCCATCATAGTTATTTTTATAGCCATTTGTAAGATGAATGACTGCTTTTTTGCCAGCAGACCTTGATTCTGGGTGAAAACTGCACTCAGTTTCATTGATGGACACAATGGAATAAAAAGGACCCTGTTGTGTCCCTGTATGGACTGTCTTTGCAGTGCTAATTGAAGTAGAGATGGGGGGGAGAGGACAAATTATTTCTCTCTGAAGCTGCAACTGAGCTAGTTGGAGCCAAGTTCAACTGAGCTAGTTTCTCGTTTACTTAGGGCTGGACCTATACCTAGGTGTTAGACATTGCTGCTTTGAATATCACTGTGTTCTGCAATAGAACTACAGCCCTAATATTCTTGTATCCCTCACTTTGTCTGTTTCTTCACAGAGACGTTTTAAAAAGCATTTGCTAGAGAGAAAATTGTAGTGGCTGATGTGAGTCAGTCCCCCAGCCAGCTGGCAGCAAGTCATGTTTTAGAGGCTAGGCCTTCGTGAGCTGAGGAGAACAAAATGATCCATCTGCTCACCCTACTGTGGGTGTATTTGCATTCATAAGAAGGAAAACTGAAAAATGTGCTTATCCTAGGCTCTAGGCACCTTTTGGCAGTTGCTCTAATAACACAGTTTAGAGTGATAATCAAAGCCAACAGTTTTTATCACAGAATTCTCTTAATTCTGGGAACAGAATTTTAAACAAACTTAATACGATTGTCTTCACATGGGGGTGGTGTTGAAGAAGATAATTAATTTGACACTTCACTTCTAAATTCAGTTAATAACAAGACAAGCTTTTTAACAAACTCTAAATTTATGGAGGTTTGAAGAATTGTGGATGCTTCATCTGGTATCCTGGAGGAAGGCAGTGATGGCATGTAGATGGACAGGTTTTGGTGATAAGGTACAAGGTGCACTTGCGTTTTCAGCAAATACTTGGAGTCTGTTTTTTCTATTTTTCTTTTTTTTTTTTTTTTTTTAATTGAAATTGACTGCTATGCAGGTTGGTCCATTGTTTGTTGAAATCAGTTCCGCTTCTCCCAAGTAACTTCACCTTCCATCCAGTTCTCAGCCAAGAATATTGGCTTGTAATTTTTAGAGGTCATTCAAAGCTAAGAGCGAATGGATATTATTTGGCTGTTGATAGTGTCTTTCTGATATTCATTTACTTCCTTCAGGATCCTCAGTTATTTTTGGAAGAAAATCTGTCAGATGACACTGTATGTTTAAAGAGCAGACATGAAAACATTCTGTTGTTGTCCCTCTGTTCATTACATGTGGGTCGCATATCTGACGGATGTAGCTGTGCTGCATGTCTGTGTCCAGACAGATCCATAAGTCTGTTTAAGCTTGTCATTTAGCTGTCAATTTTTTTCTTTTTCATTTTTTAAGTAGTACGAAATAACAAATTATACTGACACCCTCCTCCAGTGGAGCTTAAAACATGTGTTTGTCCCCCTTCACACAGGAAAGGGACAGTTGTATAGGCTCCATGGGAAAACTTGGAGGAGCCTGTGTGTGCTCTGAGACTGTCCATTCCTCAGCAAATCGAGCAAACTCCAGTGTGGTCATTCTAGTTCCTTTGGGAAACAGAGATGCCAAGAAGAAATTGAACACGCTAACTGTTCTGCTGACAGCATCTTTCATTCAGCAGCAGTGTTTTTCAGAAGATGCTTTCTGGTGCTGATATCTGATACCTGATACAGTCCCTTCGAGTTTATAGTCTGTGTGATCCTATAAAATCTAGCTCATGAAAAACTATCTGGTATTTACTTTGCAGGTTATGCCCACTGGAAGGGTCAGGTGTTAAATTCAGATGAACTTCATGAACTGTATGAAGGACTTAAGCTGAACATGGTCAACCGTTATGATTATGTACTCACAGGTAAGAAGAGCTTGTTCCTTGGAGTTTTCATGAGATGTAAACAGAAGTAAAGAAATATAAACCATATCCCCTCTTACTCAAAACCAAACAGTTAAATCCTCTGATTCCTTCTGTAACTTCATCTGTATATTAGGGTCTCAGCTGCTCACACTGTTTAATTTGAAACGGTAAGCATTCTCTAGCCTGAAGGCTGTGGTTGGGTAAGTTGATCCTCTTTGTATAGTTTACAGACTTGTACGGATCTGTCGTGTATAGGATTAATTAATGTTTTGGGAATGTATCTACTAAAAAAATAATGATGAGAAATGTCAGAATTATTTTTAAATTTCTTCTGAATACGTAAGAGTTTAACCTTTTTTCCTAAATTTGCAGTATTAGCACTATGCAATAGTATAGCATGATTTTGTGCACAGTTGTCCTTGTTTTTTTCTACTTGATCTTTAAGGGATAATGCTTTGGATACAGAGAAAAGCATGAGCAGGGTTGGATTTTGGTTTTGACTCGTCATATCTCTTGATTATTTTTTTTATTTTATTTTTTTGCTCGTGTTACTATGTAGGTCCTCTGAGTGGATGCAGTTCTACAGGACAAAATGACTGTACAGTATTTTGCTTGCCACTACGTGCAAAGTGTTTATAGATGTAGGCAAAGAGAACTTCTTACAGAATATATATAGAATATAGAAATTATATATAGAAAGAAGAGATTCTCTGTGCAGTTTTTATTAATAACTGCTTCTCATCTACTTCCTGCTTCTCAAATGTAGATTACTGATTGGATTTCACCTCAATGAGAGCTATGCATCTGGTTTAGACTACAGTATCAATTTTTTATAGCAGTGAACAGTCACTTTCTAAGTGTAGACAGAAATATATGGACAGATTTGATTGATTTCATGGCTTCCACATTTAGGAAACTGCTTTGTACACAAGGAAAACTGGAGACTTTAAGCATATGGATTATAACCCCAGAGCAGTCATTCTGGCTTGATGTGTGTGGCATGTCTGAAGAGTTATTGTAAATTCTTTTTCAGGGAATATCTTCAAAGAAAAGGAGACTAATTAGAAAATAGACTGAATTAAGGTTAAGAAATAAATTTTAGCATAAATGGGTTTTGATTGACAAACACCCTCTCTTTCCTTTAAAGAACTCATACACAGGTCATTTCCAGGAAAAGCACACTGTATTACAGGACTTTGCAGGAGATGTTAGCATGCACAATTTGTAAATAATACTTGAGTATTCTTTTAGCTGAAATGTTCCTTTTCCTAGAATTGAAAGTGAAATAGAAGAGACTCCAGCTACTTTCCTATGAAAATGGTAGAAGGGAAAGTAGAAATCTTCAGCAAAAAGATCTTGGAGAAAGGAATATTTATTAACATGTCTTTTAGAATAGGATTTGTGGGTAGATGGGTCAGTGTGGTGGTCATATTTGTTTAAAAATGTTGTTCAGTGTAGCTGTTTTCAGTATGAACCAAAAGAAAGCGTGGATATAAATGACACTAATTCATTGAGATCTAATAAGACTTTCAGTTCAGTTGTGCTGAACTGTAGTAGCTACAGATCATTTTAGAAAAAAAATCTTTGCTTGGCTTTTTTGACTGATTATCCACATTTCCTAAGTGCAAGACAAAACCTTTTGGCCAAAATCTTGAAAGCTTTTTCCATTTCTTTACAATATCTAAGAATTGATATATTTTGAGGGTTAAAAAAAAAAAAACATAAAACAAAAAAACACTATTAAAAATCTCCAAAGTGTATTTTTAAATATTTTACTAGAGTGGGCACTTCCAAGCTGGAGGTTTGAAAAACCTACCTTGCTAAAGATGGTCCTATTAAATGAACTAAAATAAGTGAAAATCAAATTATTTGCAACATTTATTAATAAATAAAGTTAAATATATATATGAGCATCTGTAAAATAAAGAAATTAATGATTAAATAAGAATATTGCGGTGCTAGTATTGTGATTAGGCCATTCAGATATAGGCCTTATAACTTCCAGCTTATTTCAACACTAAGCCTAAAACCAGGGATTTTATTGGTATTGACCATTGCTCTAAAATATTCAAGCTTAACTCTCCATTGCATTGGTGTGTTGGACTGTATCAGCATCAAGGTTAATAATTATAAAGAAACCTACTTCAAACCAGAGTATGAGGAAAGCATACAGAATTTAAAAGATTTCCTACTTACTGCGTGATAAACAGTACTGATTTGAACTGTTGTTCTGAAGAAAATGAATGCTTGTTCCTTTCAGCCTGACCTTTTTGTATATTTTTTTAAGCATTTTGAAGTTGTATGAACCTTTCGTATATAATATACAAATGGATTTTTGAAGTCATATTTGTAGTTGTTCAAGCACTGTTTGAATTTGTCTTCCACCTATTATTCCTGAACTAAACAGTAAAATGCCTTTGTTGTAAACATACATTGTTCCAAAGAATGAGAAGGATGTGCCATTCCTATCCAAAATTAAAAAAATAAAAAACCATTCATGAAAATAGACTTCTAAAGTGTCTTTTTTTTTTTCCTAAAGGGTATACAAGAGACACATCATTTCTTGCAATGGTGGTGGATATTGTCCAGGAGCTGAAGCAACAGAATTCTAACCTAGTATATGGTAAGGATGTGTATTACAATGATGAAGTGGAAAGGACTGTATATACTCATAACTTTAATGTTTTAGGATGAAAACGCTGTTATGATGTTACCCAGCATTTCACAAACAACCATATTGTGCTCTGGTCAGGTTGGGACCAGCTGAGGTTCCAGAGAAATTTTGCTTCAGCGTTGCTTAAGTTTTGAGGGGGTTGCTTTTTTGTGTTTCTGGTATTATGCCTTTCAGTATGTTTCTTGCATTATGCCATCCAGAGGAGAATGCCCCTTGAGGACTGATGGTCTGTATCAAAGAATGGCTTGTAAAATCCCAGCTGGCTGCTGCTGTTTGTTGTTCAGAGGCAAAGGCTGTAAGCGTTCATAGCTGAAGCCTCTCCTTGATTTCCAAGTCAGTCAAAAGCAGGATAGACTCTCCCATGTTGCCCTGCCATGGTTTCATGTTACAGCCCAGAAGAAGTTTCTTACTGTGGCCTTACAAGCTTCATAATTTATCTTAAACTCCAAGGCTTTTTAAACTCTGATGCCTTCTGCTAAGATTACCTAGGAGCACTCAAAGAGCATCAGAGTCTAGCAACTGCTCTCATTAAATGTGTCACATCAGGCTTAAACCTGTAAGAAAAGATTCTTCTCTTTCCTCCCTGATGTTCTGAGTGCTTCCAGACTTTTGAACATAATCAGCATAAGTCTCAATTGAGGAAAATGTTTAGAGTGAAAGGGTAAAGTCAGTGGGAATTTGGTGGGATAAAAAGCTGTGAATAACGGTTTGAGCCTGTCATATTCAAGTTCAGTAAACTGTGGTCAGGAAACATCTGGAATGGTTTGCAGGATTTGCAAAGGAGTGTGGTATGTGACAACAAAGCACGCTTCTCATTTAGAAAAATGTAGTAGATACATCTTCATGAGCTCAGTTTTTGTTACTTTTTAGTCTTTATTAAACACTGTTGGATTGTCAGGTTCTCCAGGACCTTGTACTAGCGAATGAAAGCTGAAAACTCTGTTGGAGAAAGAAACACCTAGTTGTATAGAACAGGAGGTGGTCAGATGGTGAGAACACTGCTAGGCTTCCAAGGTCCATCCTATTTAATAAGTAGCTTATAATGTAAGGAAAATACTTCTAAAATCTAAAACAAATTACCATCTTTTTACTCATAGAAACTTCCTTAAATACTAATTGGACATTGATTTGATTGGATTTGGATTTTAATTTCTTTTTTGCCTTGCTAAAAGCTCTTTTAATACAATGAACAATGTTCCTTTTTGAAGTACAAAGCTAGGCTGTTTCCCTCCTCATTTTTAGGGCACTTGGAGTATGTTATTAATACTGCTGGTGATTCAGAACCTGTGCCAAATGTGTGTTAATATGATTACACCAAGTATGAATTTATTTACTTTGGCATGGGGTTTTATTCTTGTTTCGCTACAATACCTGTAATTTTTTAATGTGTATACACAGGACTTTGGTGTATATGTTTGGCATGTATCTCTTCACACACAAGTGAAAATAGGACTCTATTCACACCTATTAGCTTCTTCCACATTTCTTCCCCACCATACTACTATTGCAGGGTTTTGGGATGGGAAATGAAGGGTTCTGTGCATTTTCTGTAACAAAACCCCTTTATTCCTAGCAGTCAGACCCTCTCATCCTCATCACTTCCAGACCTAACTACATGGAAGCAGGTAGAAGAGGGTGACTTCAGCCCTCTGACAATTAAAACAAGTGGCCTGTTCTTTCAGCATTGCAGACACCAGTTACAAATTTCAGTTCATGTGCTGTAAAAGCTGTGAGTGTATGTAAGTATTAGGTGCTCAGTGCTGTTGCATGGCCAATACTGTTACCTGAAACTTTTTCCTCCTACCAGAGTATCTATAACTGTACCCCATTCCTAAACCTAGATTTATTCTCTTTCAGTATGCGATCCAGTGATGGGTGACAAATGGAATGGAGAAGGCTCTATGGTTAGTATTTACCTGTTCAGATTCTCTGTGTAGCGAATATTTGCTATGTAAAGATGTAAAAAAAATTATTAATTTTTAAACACCAAAACTAAGCTATTTTACTTAAGTGTGGCCTTGGATCCCGCAAGTATGTTTGTACTTTCTTTTCCTGTATTTGAATGAGTTTAGTATCTGGAAAGAATTATAGCTGCATAGCCCTGGGATTATTTCTAATTCTCTGCTGAGAGAACAGGTGGAATAGAGACCCTGTCCACATGAGAATAACCCTCTGCTCCTCCTCCTTGTCTCACTGGAGTTCCCTCGGAGCCCTTGACAGAAGATGTTTTGGCTGGTAGCCTGTCTGGCTTTGTCAGTGATGGTGTGAATTGACATACCACTTGAACCTAAAGGAAGATGACTTACTTCATGTGAGATCCAACAGCTGTTAGGCATCAGGCTGTGATCAGTGACAGGTTCTGTGTGCCAGTACCAGACTTGCACACTGACAAAGAAACGCTTGGGTTTTTTGATTACTGAAATTGTTTGCTAGTTTTAAAAATGCAATGTGGGAAGGCATCAGCAATAATATTTTATGTTTTCTCCTCCCTTAGCTAGTCATGCACTGTGAATTCCTCTTTGTCCTTGTACCTTTTTACAGTTTGCCTCCTCATAAAACATCACATTAAGTAGCACTTAGTAATAAATTTGCTACTGCTTTTGTGTTCTATTCTTTCACTTTATGTTTATTGCCAATATTTATTGTCCTTGGCTTTGTCTAACAAGGCAGTGATCTAGCTGCTTGCAAAGAGGGAGAAGCCATAATCATGGGGCATACCTGTGTCTTTTGGTGGAAGATGAGGTAGATCAAAGAGGAGGAGAATATTTAACATGCCACTCACTAACTCATTCCTACCATAAAAAGTAATAAAATCATTATTTAAAATGCCTTGGTTTAGACATGACCTAGTCTTGCATTTCTGTCCAAAGGCAGAATCCCTGTGATGTCATCACTTTACCGTGGCTGCATGAGTGAGCTCAATATCAGCATGATGGATGTTCTAGTAGCATGTAGTCATCAGCACTGTGGTGGGGTTGTACCTCTTCCTGGGACAACTGGAATGGGAGACAGTAACTCATGGGCACATGTATTCATGCACTTTGCCCTGCAGAGTTTGAGACTAACAGAGAAAATAAAACATGGACAAAAATGTGTATTAATCCTGATTCAGCAAATGGGATTCTGCCAGAGAATACCAGCTATTAGTAAACAGTGAACTTTTATTAAAGGTTTTGTTAAAATGAGACAATGACTCAGGAAAGTGAGGGGACTATCAAGACCAGGTTGGATGGGGCTTTGAGCAACCTGGTCTGGTGGCAGATCTCCCTGCCCATGGCAGGGGGGATGGAACTCGATCATCTTTAAGATCCCTTCCAACTGTTCTATGATTTTATGACCCCTGTACCCATCTCACCTGAACTCCTAGCTGAGCTCCAGTGTGTGCCAGAACAGCTGATGCTTTTCAGCTTTGAGTCTGAAGAGCATACAGGCTGGTAACTCCTGTTACGTCTAAGTGTACGTCATCAGCTTAGATAACCAGTCTCCCTTTGCTGATGGGCCTTATTTAGCTAATGAAGATGGGATAGAGATGGAATAGGCAGAAGGGGGGGCATTGGCCCTCATTACTTGAAGAACTGATTCTGTAAGCAGTGAAACATTCTAGGGCTTTGTTAGGCTTGAATGCAGCACAAGCAAAGTATTCTTTATGTCCTTATTGGAACTGCTTTATAGATTAAGTTGTACCAAACAAATTATAAATCTGATTCCCATTCACACATATTGACGTACAGCGCAGCCTAGGAATACTGTACCGATAGACAGCGGCAAAATAAGGCATAGGATGGACGTTACTTGTTCCTAAGCCTCGCAAAGCAATATAGTCAATGTGGACTCTCAGTGCTGCAGCAAAAGGCCTCTCTGTATTGTTGGTACAACAACACAGTACTTTCATTTGGAGGTAAAAATACAAGAAAGGGTTGTATTTCCTCATGCTGTTGTGTCACTTCAACAAGAGGGAACTTGAAAGCTCTTAATCTAGGTACCACTTTATTTTAATGCTGCCAGTTTAGGCCTGTCTGCATAGCAGTTCTTCCATCGCCCCCAGTGAAAGAATGGCTGTTAGTTGTACTTTCACCGTCTGGAGGATGCAGTGCCACTTCAGTTACTGCTGCGTAATGGTACACGGGGAGCTGTCAGGTTACTTGGTGACAGCATGAATGGTAGTTGAGGAGTCTTGCGGTCCCACATTGCAGATGCTGCTTGACCACATTTGATACCGTTTCTTCTCCTATAGTATGTGCCCAAGGATCTCCTCCCAGTCTACAGGGACAAAGTTGTACCTGTTGCTGATATAATTACTCCCAACCAGTTTGAAGCTGAGTAAGTACTTACTTCCTTGTATAGCCAAATAAAGTTGGGGATAACAGCAGGGTAGATTGATACTCATTCTTTTATTTGCCTCCTGCCTGTCCTGTCTACATAGCTGTGACTCTGGTCAGGAGATCATCTGTTGTGATACATCACAGGCTGTCTCCCTAAGGCAAGGGAGCAGCTGCGTGGGGGGTGGAGAGAAGGCATTTGTGAGGGAATGTTATGATACAGGGACCTCTACAGGAGGCAGGTTAGGACTGATGTGAGTCAGCTTCAGAAGCACTGTGTATGTGTGCAAATAACTTTTAAAGTGGTCTGGTACAGCAGACCATGTAGCTACAAACCAAGTCAGTCCAAGCTTTCCTTCTTTCAAAGAGTAAACAAGCAGTCATTGCTCTTCTAAGATTTCTGTTTCATTCTCAGGTTACTTACAGGCCGGAAGATTCACACAGAAAAAGAAGCTTTAGAGGTAAGTAGGCAAGGCATAGGATGTGTAAGGTAGGGTGTGATACATCACGGGGTTCATGCCTGCAGTGCTGCACTTTGCCATTTGTATGTAACTTTGAAGTCACTTTGGCCTCTATCTCCATTTATCTCTCTCCATTTATCGTTAAAGCTTGTGCCCTCCAGGCACAAAACACTTTTTGTTCCCCTGTGAGGCTTCTGAAGAAGCTTCCCCAAAGAGCTACAGATAAAGGCATTACAGTGGTAATGAGTCGAACTCTGTGAGCTTGTTTTCCAGCAGTGTAAGAAGGGTAGCAGCAGCACATGTGCAAGTAACCACACGCTGTCAGCATCGTGGAAATGTGCTGTTTGGGGTGAAAATCCCCGGGTGACGCTGGGCATCAGAAACCTGCATGAGGGGCTCCCTCTGCTGTCCACATTTGAGTTGTGCAACAGCAATGCTGAGTGCTGGGACAACAGTCTCATCCTCTCATAAGAGACTGTTTGCAAGTTAGGAGAACTTCCTAGCAAACTCTTACAAGAGTTGATTGAATACTCTGAATCTCTTCCTGACAGTGTTTTCTGGTGCTCTGTTTCTCTTCCTTTAATTGACTCAAAGAAGAGAAGACCTGGGTTGTAAAAGGATAGGTCGCATAGATGAGAAAGCAGACTGGGAATGATGGCCTTTGGGTACTTCCTGGTGAAAGACAGAGAAATGCACAGCACTGATAGCAGCTGTCATCACCATCCAGATGTGATAGATGGACCACAAATATGCTGTATTGAGGTCTAAGGATTTACCATTTTGTACTAACTGAACAAAATGAACAGCTGCAGGACTTGATGATGAAGGACAAAATAGGAATGTGATTTTATTGATGTCTTGAGAAGGGCTGAGCTCTTTGTTTTGTTGCCTAGTCAAGTGCTTTCATAAAGGACTGATGTAATTTCTTCCAGTTTGGTTATGAACTTCAAACAATCACAAAATTTTTAAACAAACAGCAGCTGCAGTGGCACCCTGGAGAGGAGCTGGGGTCTGTTAGTACAAATGTTTGGTGTTTGTTTTGGTTTGGTTTGACTTCTTTCCCCCTCCACCAATGTCATGAAATATGGCAGGAAGCAGCTCCAAAGATCTCAGCTCTTTTAAATTCCTTCCCCACTATGAGTTTTACATTACCCCACTGTGCTGGGCAAGGGTGATGAGCTGTGTTTCATGCCACTAACTGCTAATTACAACTCGGTTCTTCTACTCCCATCCTCACCAGTGCAACCACAGTCTTGAGAACAACACTGTTAGCTGAGCAACCATTAGTTTTAGGTTTGCACATTTCAGCTGTAAACGCAAGTTACATGTGCTAAACAATTTTACAAGTTAGTTTTCTGATAGCCTGTCTGATTTACGTGATAGCTTTTGTTTGTGATGGATTTTAAAAAAGTCTCTTGTAAAGAGATGGAATTACACTTAGGAATGGCAACACTTTTAAAGTAGTTGCTTGCAGGATATTGTACTTTAATCCACCTGTCTCCCCAGCTGAATGTCATACGTAGGTCTATCCCTCTCAGTAATAATCCATGCTGAAATTTTTCCCCTTTGGAGGTGGTAGGAATTTCCATGGTGACATACTTTAATTTCCTCAGCAAGAGTAGTGACGATAGTATAATCTTCCAAAAAAAATTAAAATGACGTAATATTAATGTACAAGGGTTAAGTCCTACAACTAGACATACTGGTGATTAAGTTATTGGTGAATTGTGACTGGTGAATGAAATTAAATCTAATGTTACTTCATGGTTTGATTATGCCAATGTATGCTGGTGTATTTACTGCTTCTTTAAAACCCAACATATGTCTTTGCTAAGACATCTGACAATTGAAAAATCTTGGAGGCTTAGACAAGAAAGATAAGCAATAGGGAATTAAAAAATGGCAGAAATAAATCCTTATTATTCAGCTCTTCATGAGTCATAGTCAGTCTGAGAGGATTTTTGGTTAAATTCTTCTGGAAGAGCTAATATTTTATCTGTTGCATGCAAAATTCATTATTGACGTTATTCTTTCTTCTGTGAAATCAAAATCACTTCTGTAACAACCAATTGTGATGTCAAAAGTAGAGGATTAATGAGGTTAAGTGAGGAACGCACAGGGTGGGAATACACCTGCAAAGGTACATAATGTAAAGGTGTAATTTGGGGTTTGAAACAGAATGAGGAAAGAAGTTGAGACAGACACATTTATGCCTCTGATTTAGCTCTTTAACTCTTCATTTTTACTAACTCTTAAAGTAGTAGCTAAATAAGGCTTTGTGACCTGGAGTTACTGGCTTTCTAGCAAGTGCTTCAGGATACCACCTCAAGTGTGTGTGTCTGTATATTTGTTCTCTTATTCTTTTGATAATATGTCCTGAAACATGCTGCAGACAAAAATTCTGATCACACCTGAAACAGTACTCTTTCCAGAGGAGAACCCAAAGGTAGTACGGGGATGCTTGTGTATTTTAAAGTGTGTATGTTCAAATACAGGTATTTTGATTCCCCTATTTCAGATTAATTCCCCTAATTCAAGTGAATTATTTGAGTAGAAACTGTTTTTCTCTTTACAAAAGATGCCAAATTAAGTGCTATGAATGGTGCAAGGTTTAATCAACACACATTGCAGTCACTGATTCCTGTCTTTTTGCACATGGAAAGGTAATGGATATGCTTCATGCCATGGGACCAGAGACTGTGGTGATCACAAGCTCAGATCTACAGGCACCTTTGGGAAATGATTACCTAATTGCTCTGGGAAGCCACAGAAAAAGTAAGTCATGAACACTTTCGTTAAACTGTGCTTTCTTTTAAACTGTTCTGTGCTTTCAGTTACTTTTTTTTAAGAAGTGGTTTCATCAGACCCATCCGTAGTGTGTGAAAGGAGATTAGAACCCTAAATGAACTTCTACAGTAGTGCTGGAGAGCAGTAAGAATGGGGCTGCTCCATGAGAGAAGACAAGCTGGGGGCTGGGTATGATCATAGCACAGGCAGAGAGCAGTGCCCTCACTGACAGGGCACAGGCCCACAGTGTCTGAATAAGGCGAGCAGAACAGGGTTGGGGATGGCAGACAGGTCCCATTGGCAGTCCATTAATCATCACAGAAAGGTTTGACAAGCCAGGTCTAAAATTAATCTGGAAAATCCAATCTGTAAGTCAGGACAGCAGGGCTGCACACAGGTAAGCCTGTCACATAGCTCAGGCAAGGATGGTTGCTCTTGGACCTGGGCTTCTGTGCTGCTCCTGGGCAAGTGGGCAGAAGATATGGATGGAGGGTGTCCTCGATGAGGTCAATTATGGCTGTTGAAACCCCTAGTAGTGGCCCTGACAAGTAGTGGTATAAAACAGGAACTTTGAATCTTTTGAATGCTTTTATGAAAAGTTACATAGTCCTGTTAGCAGATTGTTCCTCCCCAACAAGTTGTAAAATGTCCATCTGCTGCTTCTTTATATCCCCTTCTATATGGTCACTAAGATTCACTGTATGTTTGGAGTGTTGCAGGATGTTTTTAGCTGAGAAGGGCATAGTTACATGGGATAGTATATGATCTTGTTTCCTTGTTCATTTAAGGGATCTAAATGTGGGCATGACATTCTTGACTGTTGAGAGACCAAAAAAGTCTAGATACTTAAAAGAGATTCCACTAAGAATCAGTCAGTGGGTCTTAGCCGTCGGTACGGGCCAGGTCTGGAATAAGTGTGGTCATTCCAATAGTGATTACAATATGGCACATGGATCAGATACTCTCTGCTGATGTCTACAGCTGTTCTTGTGCCTCCATGCAACCCAGAGATACTCTAGATTATGGTTTGGGATGCCCCATCTTAAATTCAGCAGTATCCATAACTAGGTGATTTCCTGAGCAAGCTGTTGCTGTCTAACTGAATATAGGTGATGCTCAATCCTTCAAGAAAATGAAGGTGTTAGCTGCCTGCTCCCTATTAAGGGAAATCTCTACAGTATATGTTGCAAATGCTGTCACAACTTGGCAAAGTTTTGAAAGACTGCACCTTTTAAAAGAGCTGGTACAAGGTTTACAATACTCCTTAGCAGCAAAGGAATTCAAATCGGAGAATCACTTAAATTATAGTAAATGCTATTGTATTAATTGATGGGTCTGTTATTTGACCATCTGTCTGTGTTGTAGCTAAAGCAGATGGTACCAAGATGACACAAAGAATTCGAGTGGAGTCTCCTAAAGTCGATGCTGTCTTTGTTGGAACAGGAGATTTGTTTGCTGCTATGCTTTTGGCATGGACACATAAGCATCCAAACAATTTGAAGGTACGAGAGAAATTATTAGTCTCTCTGCAAGTTTAATTTGCTTCTTTTTTTTTTTTCTTGATTACTTTTAATCTGTGACATTATTTAAAGACTCTCTTCTGTTTTGGCTTTTTTTTCCCTTCACCTCAGGGTTAAAAATGCATAATTTCCCATTAGCCAAAACATTTTAGCTTGTACAAGTTTGGACAGTCATGTTTCAGTTACAGATTTTGTCAAATAAGGTTTTCTTTTATATATATAAAGATGTGCATGTTTGCAATTATATATATATAATTTTTTTTTTACCCTAATTTCATAGTAAGCACTGAAAATAATTTATTAGATCTATTCTGGTTTGTTTATTTTTTCCTGTCCTTGACAGGTGTATATGGTTTCTAATACCTGTTTTGGGAGAATTAAGAGTGTCTAATTTTTTTCCCAAACTCTACATTACATAGTTGTCATCTTCTTTGTGTCTTGTCAGTTTTGTTTGCCTCTTAATGGCAAGTTAATAGCAGTTATTTTGAAATAATATCAAACTAGGCAGATGAAATTTTACTGAAACCTGAATATATTATGTTCATACAGGTGGCATGTGAAAAGACTGTGTCAGCCATGCAACATGTCCTGCAAAGGACCATTAAGAGTGCAAAAGGTAATTAATTCAGACCTTGTTCCCTTGTTGTTTGGATTTGTGTCAGAAGAAATGTTCATAGGGCTTTTTGGGTTTCCTGACAAAAGGCAGCCCTCAGAGCAGAAGCAGACAGAGTGAGAGCTTGGTAGTCTTGGCAGTGTGTGTTCCTTACTGTGTCCTCCAAGCCTATTTTTGACAACACACGACTGAAGATGTCACTGTTCAGCTTGTAGTGGGACTGCAGTCATACTGACTGCACTTGATTGCTTTGCCAAAGTGGTGGAGGAACTTGAGGAAATACTGAGTTGGATGTGCAACAGAGCTTCTGGTTTAAGGGTAGCTTGCTCTCTTTCCCTTTGAGTGTGTGTGTTTAGTATTGAGGGGTTTATCAACTAATAATAAACTGTCTGCTCTGTTGGCTATATGAGGAATGGGTTTTTTTGTTTGTTTTTTGTTTTTTTTTCCCCCCATATTCTCTCCTCTTGGAGTTCCCGTGCTTTTCAGTTCCTAAGGAGATCCAAATGAGATCTGTGGGTTCTCAGAGCATGTTTGTGTCACTTTCTTAATAACAGCAGAGCCACGTTTCCTTCCTGGAGGGAGGGGCAGAACAGGGGTGATCCAGCACTGACCTGGATCTTCCCCCTTGGTAGCCTTTAGCAGCAGGTTGCAAGGAAGATTGGGGAAATGAGGAAGGTAGAAAAAATAGTGGAGTAACAGAATAATGTAATTTGTTTCTTTTTGTACTGCTGTTTTTAATGACGTTTTGATGTCCTCTTTTTAGTGCAAGCTGGAGAAGGAAACAAACCAAACTCAGCCCAGCTGGAACTGAGAATGGTCCAAAGCAAAAAGGACATAGAAAACCCAGAGATCATAGTGAAAGCCACTGTGTTATAAAGGCTGTACGTCTCCAATAACGCACAATGTATTGATGTCCTCATTTCTTTCCTGTAAATTGTAATATTTGCCTTAGATCTGTGACAGAAATCTGACTTTCATGAAATAGTGCCCAGCATAGGCAGATATCCACTCTCAAACATATGTGCTGGCCTTGCTCAGTTTTAAAAACGAAATGGCTAGTGTGCATTGGCGCATATTACCAGGTATCAAAATGGCTGTCAAATTCACTTAATCTGTGTAATTACCCAGGGCAAGAGAGTACAATGTTCCTGCCTTGCCAAAGACTTGAGATGTGAATTTGCTTATGGAATGTTCGACTGACTGGAAAATATGTTTCAAGATGGCATCTTGTGCCAATGGAGCTGGCTCCATGCTCCCTTTTCCTGGAGATATCTGGTTACCTGCTCTGGTATTCGGTATCTCAGCTGCTATGAAACTAAGCAGGGTTAAAACTACACACAAAGTTCTGGTTGTGTGTAGGAGTACTTTGAAGATGTTTGGCATTTAAGTACTCTGAAGTGACCTTGAGGTGTCATTCGTGTTACTGATAACTGCTCCTGTTTCTTGTCTGTGAACAGCTGAACAGTTTCAGTTTCTGTAGGTACTGGCTGCTTATTTCTGATGTCTGTGTGCCCACATGATTTATTTTTTTTCCCAAAAGCTGCTCCAGGAACTTCTTCATTAATAAGATAATATCTTTATTCAGTAGCACTAATCAGAAGTTTGTAGTTCTACCTCTGAGGCCAGGTTTGATTTTAGGTTTAGCTCCTAGCTAAGGACAAACATCTTGTAAGGACAAAAGAGAAAGCAGCTCTTACCCTGAAAGCTGGCTACTTTAGGTTTTTCTTCACGGGTGGATGTATCTACAAACTACGCAGGGCGCTTCCCACTTAGCAAGAGTGAGCACAATTGGCAGGCTTATCAATGAAGCAGTGTGGTAAAAGTCCTATTTTTGGTTTAGTAAGTTACATATGCTTACCCAAAGTAGTGAAAGATACAAAACTGATTTGTTGATAATTTAAGTCTCTGCAGCCCACACTGATTAGAGATGACAGAAATGCATTATTTTTACTGCATCTTTATTTCAAAATTCTGCATCACAAGGCTTCAAATCAGGATTCTTAATTTCGGCATCACATGCATCACAGCCACATGCTATACCAGTAGGGCAGATATGCTGACAGGTACTGACAACTTGTACTACAGTATGGTTTCTGTATGGGACTGAGATTCTTGCTTCTTTCAAGATGAGATCTAGTGTGTTGTTAAATCCAGAATCAGTTGATAAGCTTTATTTGTTTGAGACGGTACAGGGAGATTAAAATTGCATTTCTGTTTGCAGTGACATGAAGCAAATTTGCATTAGAGGAAAGGGCTAAATTTTTCTTGATTACCTGAGTATGGTCAGGAAACTCACTCTTGGGTATCTCCCAGATACCTTTCCTGCATCTTTTTTATCACAGCAGCCGAACTGATCACGTCACTTGCCTAGTTGGGACTCCCCAGAAGAGGTGGTTTGGAGATTGCTTTAGCCACTGAAGACTTCACTTCGCAATCCACCATTTTTGTGGATTTTCTGCTATTGTAAAAGTTAACAGATTTCACCTAGTGGAAGAGTAATTTATCCTTAAAGTGAGTTTTCAGCTGAACGGATTTCTTCATAAAGTAAGATTTCATAATTCATACATTTCTGAAATTCCTCATTTTCAGTGTCTCTGAAGCAAATGAAATGTAAGGGATGAACAGATTTTGCAGTAAATATAAGAGGCAAACTTCAGTACCAATAATTTATTTCCTCTTATGCCTTTGGCATTAAAAATGAAAAAACATAATACTTGTGACTTGAAAATTTCAAGGGGAAAAATCCCCTAGGAATGACCTAGAAAATGTGACTCTCCAGTTACAGTTTCTAGTAAGCACTGCCGTGAAATAACTTGCTAGCAATAATAATTTTGGTGATGTGAGCAGTTGCTAAAAGTAGCAGTCAGTAACAGAGATGAGCTCATTGCTGGGACCCAGCATGTAGAAAGACATGAACAATCTTAACAGTGTCTATAAATACCAGATGGGAAGCAGTGAAGACAAAGAAACCACGCTCATCTCAGTGGTGCCCAATGAAGGTATAAAAGGCAATGGGCACAAACTGGAATGCAAGAAATTCCATTTAAACATTAAAAATAGGTAATTCGCTGTGAGGGTGATCAAACCCTGGCACAGGTTGCCCAGAGAGGCTGTGGAGTCTCCATCCTGACCAGACACACCCCTGAGCAGCCTGCTGTACTTGACCCTGCTTGCGCAGGGGTTGGACTAGAGGATCTCCAGAGGTCCTTTTCAACCTCAGCCATTCTGTAATGGTGTAAACTACAACAAGCTGCCTTTATTTGCAGCGCTGTATTTTTAAATTGATGCAAATTTTTTTTTTTTTCTTCCCGAGACACAAACTTCTGGATATTGAGCTATTTCTTAGTGTATTAAGAATTTATCCCCTTTTTAGATATCTGCTTTTTGCTTGGGCAATTGTGCCAGGAATATAATTGCCTTCTTTCAGATAGTTGCTTTCAGCAAAGATGTTTAAATACTGTAGCTGGTGATGCATTCAACATTTGAGCACGAAAGGATTTTAACTGTTTCTGGCATTGATTTAAAGAAGTCTTGCGTGCCATATTCCAAAAAGTTTATTTGTCTTTTAAAATTAGAGTATTTCACATGGAAGCATATAATCCCTACCACCCCCTTGAGAAGAAGGGATCAACATGCTGAACTTTCTTGCCTTTACGTGTCATTGTCAACTTTGCAGCATTATGACTGACACCTTCATCCAGGTATAGCCAGTTTAGCAGCTCGTATGGTCGCATACAAAAATCTTCAGTAGCGAAGCTTTGAGACCTCTTTTGTGTCCTTCAGATTGCCAAGAGTCAGATGAATCCCAGGAGCAGTTCACATGCAGTAAATGACATTTGATTTCTACAGTCCCATGGCTCCAGCACAGATCTCTGCTGTGGCTGGAAGTGGCTCCTGGTGCACTGGCTCCTATAGCCAGGGCTGTGCATTGCCCAGCATCCTGCACCAGCAGTGGCTTCATTGCCTGTCACGTAACACAGCCTTGTGGCCTGGCTGGGGAGCTGTGTTGGGCCAAATTAAGAGCTGTATGGTGACCGTCCCTGGACTAGTGCAGTGCAAAATCGAGGTGGTTCTTCACTTCTTCACATCAGGGGGTCGACAGGAGAGAGAAGCTCAGAATTGGCTTTTTAAAAGTAGCAATAAGTGTGCACCGTCAAAATTTGCTGTCGAAGAAATCCTACCTGTTTTAAGCATGTACTGCAGAAAAGCCCTTTAGGAAGTGTGAGACAGCACAAGTTTTTTGGCCATTAAAAAGAAAGGAAAAAGACTTTCACAAGGTAATTGACAAAAAGGCAATGGCTGTTTTTTCTCTGAAATAGAGAAGCTTGGCGTTTAGGAAACTTAAAGCTACCTTGCAAACAAGGTTTTATTTGAAAACCATTATGAATTGTGATCTTGCCATAAAAGAGAGAGCGATATGTGTGCTGGAGCAGCTTATACCTATCAGGTGTGGTCTTTTCCACTGCTTTGAGGAATGGATCAGTTCAGTAATTCACGCCTTCCTTAGAGTCTGTGACATATCCATGTTAAAAAAAAAAGATAAATATATATATTAATGTATATTAATGTGCTCAGTTTGCAAATATTGATACTTTGCAGTAGCTGGATTCTGTAGCAATGGACTGCTTCTGTCCCTGGGAGTTGCTCACATGATACCTGTTTTAAATTCCCACTGACCTGATCTAAATTAGGTCAGGTTTATGTCTTCAGTGAAGAATTGGGCTTAAATATCACTTGTCAGGGTCAAACATCAGAAATTATCTGTAAATATATTCTGTAGCTAATGTTTTGTAGTCACAACAGGCTAACAGGCATTTTTAAATGTCAAGGTATACATACTTAATGCTTGGGTGCATTTTTATTAGCTCAGAGTTACACAGTGCTTGTTCATAATGTTTGCAGAACAAAATTCAAAGACTCAGCACAGTCCTGTCCAATCTTTTATTCCCTCCTCTCCTCCTGCATGTAACATCTGTGTCTCTTTTGGAGCTCCTAATGTCTTTCCTTACTGTCAGCTGGGAAGTATTTCAGTATTAGACAACTGCCCACTCTTTATTTAAGGACTTGGAGGAGACTGATCAGGGTTATCTGATCCATTTGGAGATCTTTAGGAAAAGAAAAAGAGTTAGCCTAAACTAGTTTGGATCCCAGTTGGTTACTGAAGATTAAGCACTTTATCCATTAGTTATTGACTCCACTCTCCAGGCTAATCTTCCGTGACCATCCTAACAACATGAAAAGCGTCTGCAACCCAGTCCAGCATCCCCCAGTTAGGGACTGCTGACTTCACTACCGGGCATACACCTGTGGGTACCAGTGAAGTTAGCAGCAGAGGACACTTCCAATGCCAACGTACGTGTAGGCATGGGAGCGGTGAATACTTTGTGGTGTTTGTGTCCAGACAACTTCCCCACCGTTCTTTTCTTTTTGCTTAGTGGAAGTAATTTGTGTTAGATCCCAGTTTTCCAGAATGAACTTGGCAGTGTATGTGGTCAGCCATTTTGATTACTGCAGGCGCACTCATTTGCAGAGCCGTACTGCAGGAGACACCAGAAGTTGTTGACAAACGATCTACTCTATTCTGGGCCCTGGGTTAGTCTCTACATGCTTAAAATTCCCATGTACCTCGTTGGGAGACGTGCGGAGCGACATTGTGCTAAGATCGATGCTCTTCACACTTGATATAACACGTTTAAGAAATCTGCGGTATGAATTGTTAACGTTAATGCTTGTTTGCTGATTTTTATCATGTGGAAGAAATCTATAATCGATGTGTTATACACAACAATCGGAGGACCAAGGGTTTCCAGCCACTCATACTGCCTTTTTGAGTATCTTAACTGTGTCTTGATTGGGTGGTGGTAATGTATTGTCTGAGACTATTGTGGTGATTGTATTGATTTATTTTATTTTCAAATATGCGGCAAGGAAGATTGTAATAAAATTATCTACATTTATTATACCATGCACACACAAGATTGTTAGATCTTATTTTTGAATATTGTAATAATTTCAAATTAAACAGAGCAAGAAGATGTTAGTCTGGTAATTTTGCTGAGTAAGGTGGATGTAATTAAAGGTTTCCTTAGTTACATCCTAGTAGAGAGAAAGAGTAGTTAATGGAAGAGCACACATTTGTGTGGTAATCATCTCTTTGTAAGAGACTAGGCACATGGAAGTAACATCCTTGGGTTTTTTGTTTTGTTTTGGCTTTTTTTAAAGTTTCATGGGAAGACAGCTGCTGTCGTTCTGCATCAGTGCATGCGTATGCCTCTTACTTGTATGTGCAGGAGCTCTCTGTGTTGTGCTCTTTATTCCTGCATGCAAGGTGAGAAGAGGAGCTTGGAATAAGAACCACAACTCAGTTTGAGGTCTATTTCTTGTGCAGCATTTAGCTGCCCTCCCCTTCCCAGAGCAGCTTTTATCTTACTGTGCAGGTTGGAGCATCTACATACATACATATGCGTGCGTAGAGCATATACTATACAGTAGGAAACAGTCACTCCTGCATGTCAGAGCAAGTGTTTCTGCGAGCGCTCTGCAGTGTCTGTGCTACAGCAGTGTTTTGCAGGAAGAAAAGAGCAGGTATCCAGTTTGAGAGCACTGGTTGTTAGAGAAGGTGCCTTGTCATTATGCTTATGCCCACTGGAGAAGTTTGGCTTATATGTGTACTAAGGAAAATCACCTTTCCTGAGTAAAGGTCTTTGCCCATTGAAAGAAAGACGTTAAGTGTTAAGAAAGTTTGGCCACTCTGAAACCAAAGTATTTCTTCATAAATAGAAACACAACCCCTCCTTTTACATCCCATTGGAGCCTTTCTGGCTCATTGACAAGGCATTCAACTCCTATTAGAATCTTGGGATAAGATTATTCAGAGAGCTTTTCTTCATGGAAGATGTTTGCTTCTGGTAAGTGAGAGCCTATTGATGAACAGTTTTGTAGCTCTCTAAAACATGTCCATTAAAGACACATCATCCATGGAAACTAAGCTTTGAGATATTCAGTCACAGCCCCAAAGATAGCTCTTCTCTTCTAAAACAAGTGAAACGGTGAGTTTATTCATGCATGCAGGAGCAGATTTAAGGTAAATCCACAAAGTTAAATCAGAAACTGGAGGAGCGTGCCCAGAGTGCCTGGCAAAGGGTGTTGAACACAGAATGCAGGGGAGCTGCTATTGTTATGTTTTTTCAGGAAAGCCCAAGCTATTTCTCACATTTTCCAGAAGGAGGAATGTGGTTTTGCTTTCAACAGCCTAGGAGAACTCTTATCTGCGTCACCAGGAAACCAGTACAAGGTGACAGCCCCGGCACCACCAGCCACCAGTTTGGTCCTTTTACTGCTCCAGCAGCAATAGCCCTCGAGGCAAATGGGATGCTCCCGAGCGTGGTCCTAGATGCGTGCATTCCTGACTTTGTGCCTCCACAGTGCAAATAATAGTAATAAATCCACAATTTGCAGAGCAGTGAATAAGGCAGCACACGATTCAGACAGAGAAAACCAGCAATATGAGAAGGCTGTGCCATATGTTACCACTGAACTCACATGTACTCCTTACCTATTGCCCTTGTGGTTGCATTGCTATCTAGAAAAAAAAAATGGAAAAAAAAAATCCATGTGTAGAAGAGTGTAATATGTGTACTCTGTGTGTGCGTGTATGTATGTTGAAGCTTTATTTGCAATTCGGTGGGGGTGGGAAACAGAATTTGGGGGCTGGCTGTGTAGGCCTTCAGGATGTAAGCAGAAGGTCTTAAAGAATTCTATTTTTATAGATTGTGCTGAAGCTTTGGGTCCCAGCCACACATGGCCTTTTCTTCCAGAAAAGTCAAATGGTTTGGCAAGAGTGTCAGGTGGCTGTAATATAGTAGGGATAGTACAACCCCACCAGCCCTGGACAAACTCTATAACTTAATAAAAGATGCCTTTTTAAGTAATATTTTTTTAGTGCTGAATTGTTAAACAAAGAAATATTTATGAGCAAACTTTCTATGTACTTCAAGTTTGTGTGGTGCTTTGTACTGACTAGGTGGACCTGTTCTATGTTTACACATCTTAATGACTGTCCTTGAGGCGTATGTAGTAATTCAATGACTTTTATGGCCGAAAAACAATGAAGTTCTGTGTAATAGCGAATTATTTCATTTCTAACAAAATTGTAGGCTTTCGTAGTGTTGTGTATTTTTCTGGTTGGCGGTTACAAGTTGTATTCTTCCTGCAGTAAAGGCTTGTACGCTTGATTGTAGAGAGAGGCAATAGGATGGTAGATACCATTGTTTAAAAATAAAACCCTAAATATTGCTACCTTATCCGTTACAGAATCAGGTGAGTTGGGGCATAAGCCTGAAATTTAGATTTTGCATTAGCGTGAAATATCAAATATATCCAGGGCAGGTTAAAACCAAGTGAGGGATTTGTTAATTTAATGAAATCGGAGGACACAGGAACAAAACTAGCTGGTTCACATTTTACAAACCTGACCGAACTAACTTCATAGCTTGTGCTGAGTGGGCAGAACAGGGAGGTGAGCAGGCTAAACAGGAAAAAGGAAAGATATTTTTCCCCTGTAGTTTGCCAGTTGTGAGGAATTCTAGTAGGGTGATCTGAATTCAAATTCATATACGTGTTAGCTTTCAGAAGAGTTGAGTTACCAGCAAAATCCCATTCAGTCNTGAGGGATTTGTTAATTTAATGAAATCGGAGGGATTTTACAAGTGCTTAATAGCAAGAAATAAATGGAGAAGCCAAGACACGGGAACAAAACTAGCTGGTTCACATTTTACAAACCTGACCGAACTAACTTCATAGCTTGTGCTGAGTGGGCAGAACAGGGAGGTGAGCAGGCTAAACAGGAAAAAGGAAAGATATTTTTCCCCTGTAGTTTGCCAGTTGTGAGGAATTCTAGTAGGGTGATCTGAATTCAAATTCATATACGTGTTAGCTTTCAGAAGAGTTGAGTTACCAGCAAAATCCCATTCAGTCAGAAGGCAAGCTGTTAGCACGCTTGAAAATCGGAGCGCAATTTCTTTCATCTTGAGTCTCACCGTTCCTTGAATCTTTGTTTTCTTATGGCTCAGAGGCTAGGGCTAAAGCTTAACCATCCATATAGGTTTTTGGTCATCATTTAGGGGCTCTCTAGAAAGTGCAAGGGTCTGCAATATAAATGGGCTTGTGGAGTATGGCCCTCTGCTGAACGTTGTGCTCCTGCCTTAACACCTGGTGATCTGAAAAAACTGAGCATCATATATTATGTCATGGCAACACTCTCACCACACGCTTCTGAATAAATCGCTACTGCAAGAACCAGCGGAGAATTTTTTCTGAAACTTCTCCTCTCAAGAGTTCCTGAGTTCTGGATACGTTAGAAGTACTTCTGCTTTGCTGAGTTAGCAAGGAAAATATTGCAAGGATTAATACTGCATTGCCAGGAAGAAAGGCCACAGGAGGGAACAGCTCTGTGTTGCACACTTCGCCGTGCCTGGCTTTTCCCCCCTTGGGAATCTGTGGGTGCAGTAGACCCGTGGTGGTGGCAGAGCGGCTGTTTCCCATGGGGGAAATGTGGAGGAGTTATTCTGAGCAAGTGGGAGATGAGGGCTGTGGAAAGATGTTGAGCTGTTTGTTTGGAAGCGCCGTTCCAAGGCTCTGGTTTAGCAGGACTCTGTACGCAGTTTAAAGCACATGATGAACAGCACACTGCTTTGCTGGCTATGGTGGAAGGCGGCAGGGTATTCCTTCTCCTCCTCCCTGTTGCAGGAACCTAATTTAACCATGTAATTTCCCTAGACTTTACCTGTAGGCCATGGAGAAGAAGATGCTCTCAAAGTGAATTATTTAGGTGATTTAGCCTAGGCTTTTGTTCTTTGGAAAAGAAGGGTAGAGAATTATCAGCTGCTGTAATAGATCTAACTTGTCCAGCTCAGCTATACCGTAAAACTACACCCTAGACCTTCCTCTCCCATCCCTTGTGCTGGCCCTCCTACTGGCCTCTCCCCATAACAAGTGAAGGGAAGGAGCTAAAACCAACAGGGAATCTATCCAGCCAAAACCCCTGCGGTTTTCATCTCCTTTAGTTCCCTTAACCTTCTCATCCTGGGAACAGATGAGCACTGGTGCCACTGCTAGGGATGAGTTGGGAAGATGCAGCTGGACAAAACAGGGGAGAATAGGATTGTCTGTCTGCCTGGCAGCGAGGTGCTGGGTAAGGAGAACCTACCTATAAAGCTGCACCTGTAGCGGTAAAGAAGTCTTTGTTCACTGAATACTGGAAAGAGCAGATTTAGTAATCTGAGTTTGGTGTTCTTAATCCAGCCCCGTCCCCTGTATTGCAAAACCATTCCAGCACTGAAAGACTTTGTGTGACTGTTCTCAATGATCTATGTGATGCTTGTGCCTGACAGAGTAGCAAATAGCATAGAATAAAAGAGTTCTCTAACTAGGGAATACAGGAGGAAGATCCAGGTGGAGAAAGTTTCCAGTCCGCTTTCACAGCACTTCATGGTGTCAGAATTGTCCAGGTCTGGCTCTATTCCTTCCTACACCCTTTCAGTAAGGAAGAAATCCCATAAATAAGTAAGTAAATAAAAAGGGGAAGTTCCATGGGGATTTAAGAGGCACTGGTATTTATTCTTGCCTGTAGGTTTTTAAATCTTACCACACCGAAGGTCTCTAGTTCAGAAGGGATTTTCAGAAGGTCCCTTGCCCAAGCTGCTTCTGATACATTTACCACACACCTATGACAAATGGCATTGGGATACCACTGGCAGACAGGTACTCCTGTCCTGTGGCCTGCATTTAGCACACGTAATATGTGCTATACGTGGGTACATGTGCCTTGTTAGGGAAGAAAACTGTAGGGCTTGTTGCTGGGGATGTGATGATGGAAAGAAATGCTGGAGAACGTAGCACGTTCCAGTGATCTCGTGATTTGCCGTTAGAGATAGTTGGTGCAATGTGTCCCTGTCAGGTTTGTTTTCTTTCTGGAGGATGGGAAGGTGATGGCTTATAAGCCGTTTTATATGCTTTTAGCTGGCTGAGTGGGAAATACAAAATCAAGATTGTTAAAAATGGAGGGGAGGGATAGCTGTGCATTTGCCTAAGATCTAAGCGAATAGAGAAAATCTGAGATTTGTCTCCAATTCAGAAATCAATGTTAACCAAATGAGTGCCGTATCTTCAACAGGGAGTAGCATCTGGAAGAGGCCAATATTTAGGGTTTTTACCCAAAGCACATTTAGTCCTGCTCTACTGTTTAGTGAAAACGCCCGGTGCAGATGCCACCAGAGCCTCATCTCGTGGAGTAACTATGCTGTAATAAAGCATGTGGTTTTCTTGTGGAAGTCTTAACCTCTTCTAATGAAAATAACACACAACTCAGTATTTTCATGGTGTGTAAGTGAAATGTAATTTTTTTTTTTCAATAAAATACATTTCCTTTCCTAAATGTGTTTGGTTGTGGTTTGTTTTTCTTTTCCCCTTGGTGATGTTTCTCTTTCCCCAGTTAAGTGGAGGTGTCCAGCTTTACTGGAGATGATAACTGTGGGATTCACGTGGTGGTATTTGCCCCCCTCTCACAAATGCCTCCNCTCTGTTTGCAATTACTGAGGTTTCACCACTTGTAAATGATGGGAAAAGAATGGGCAGTAAATCTCGGGCCAGCATCAGCAGGGGGACTAGCTGGCTGGCTGCAGCTGGGTTAGGCCTCCTGACGGCGGGCCAAGAGGAAAAGTGTAACACCAGCTATATGCCTTCCTGATCCTGCTTTTTGAGCCTTGATTTATCCAATTTTATTTATATGGCTACTCCAGCCACTTTGTGAATGATAATCCCAAATTAAGGTACGCTCTTAAATGATGGAAGTGTTACTGAGCTGACTACATCCATCATCACAAGAGAGAACAAAGAGCAGAATATTTCAGTT
>VZRU01015704.1:136429-170940 GCA_013398155.1 Pedionomus torquatus | reverse complement strand
GAGAGTTGACCCTTTGATCCCTCAGCTTTTACAGGGGGCATGATGTGGATGGGATGGAATACCCCAGTTGGTCAGTTCTGGGTCACCTGTCCTGTCCGCTCCTCCTTGCAGGTGGGACCCCTTTATGCTTTTCTGCTGCCAACCCTCCAACGGGGCAAATGACAAAATTACCTGACCTTGGTTGTTCTAGCAATAAGTATAAACAAGGGCCTCTCTGCATACCATCCCTTGGGATAAGCAGGTCTTATCACTGTGAGGCAAAACAGTTCTGAACAATGTGCTGTTAATTGCAGAGTTTAGTTAGTTAGAAGAGGCCTAGCTAAGAAAGTAAAATTGTAAAACAGAAAAATGGTTCATTTTACCTCAAACCAGGACAGTAGAACATGGTACTTACTGCAATTTATTCCAAACTAGCCCTGACACACTAAAGAGAACGTTCTTATTCAGCTTGAGACAGAACAGAGATATTCTGAATGGGAATGGGAGCTGTTGTCTTTAGTCCAAGCAGTTGAACAAGTTGAAAAAATACAGCAAGGACAATCTGTTCAGACTAAAGGGCCATTTAATTTGCTAGAAACAGTCCTAAAAGGAACCACTCCCCAAGAAGGAATTGCATAAAAAGCCACCACCAGGAAATGGTACCCTTATCCAGGGGAGTAGCAGATTAAATGTAATTGACTGAAGGACATACAAAAATTTCCAAGCTACAAATGCCTATAATCACTGACCCCTTAGCACTAAACCAGCCACATAAAACTTCACTGATTCTAGATGCACCTCTTTTCACTGAGAAAACACCAACTGAGGACATTTGGTTTACTGAATCCTCAGCAAAGAGGGTAAACGGTAGATGGGCAGCTTAAAGCTGCCACCATCAGGAAACTAATAGAAAAAGGTGAAGGTACTGGACCAGTAAGGGAATTAAGGGCAGTTGTTCTAGCAGTCCAAAATAGAACAAAAGTTATCTATGTCTGCTCCTATGCCATACAGGCAGGTGCCACCCAATGACTTTATCACTGAGAAGCTCTGAAGTGGGTAGTAAATAGACCCCCATTTGAAGAACTGAGAATTGGCAACCATTACTAAACAAGCCAGAAAAACACCATTCAAGATGGGATGAGTGAAAACTCATGCCAAGGACAAAAAGCCATCCACAAACCATAACCAACAAGTAGATGAATTAACCAGAATTAGGGAAATAAAACCAGAAGATACGCCAGATCCCAAATGGCACTGCCTGAGGGAATGTTTACATCAAAAATTATACCACATAGGCCAAGAAGCACTTCATATTGCAGCCCAAAGCCTAGGTTGGCCTCTAAACAGAGAAACATGTCAATCCATTCTTATAGTATGCCTCCAATGTAAATTGAGATTGCAAAGAGATCATTCTGCTAAAGCATCACCTCTACACACCAATGAAAAGAAAACGATGACTGATGAGCTACACGGCAAATTGATTGTACTGGGCAACTCAAACCCTCTGTGGGACATGAATATACCCTGTGTGAGTGGAAGTAGTCTCTGGCTTGCTTATGGCAACTAAGTGCCAAAAGGCTGATGGATGAAATACAGTAGGAGGTCTACCGTCTTCTCAAGTTTACCTATTCCTGATATCATCCAAAGTGATAATGGCTTATTCCCTTCATGTTTGCAAGTGCAAGAGTGGGCAAAGCAGGAAAAAATTCAATGGGTATTTCATATCCCCTATGTCCTGGTTTGAGGTAAAACGAACCAATTTTCTGTTTTACAGTTTTACTTTCTTAGCTGGGCCTTTTCTAACTAGCTAAACTCTGAAATTAACAGCACATTGTTCGGAGCTGTTCCGTCTCGCAGTGATAAGACCTGATTATACCAAGGGATGGTATGCAGAGAGGCCCTTGTTTAGACTTATTGCTGGAAGAACCAAGGTCNCAGATCTGGAATCCGGCTCCTGTCGATCACCGGGTCCAGTTTGGGATTTTTCCTGAAGCCTGCTGGTGATGTGGTCGTCATCCTGGGAGCTTGATACGGTTTTGTATATATTGTATACTCCGTTTTTCCTAAATTTCCTTTTTATTATATTACTTATATTTTCATTAAAGTAGTTTAGTTTGTTCTAAACTCTTGAATCTCTTTAACTCCTTCCTCTCCTCTCTGACCAAAAAGGGGGAGGGGGGGACATCTGTCACTCAGGTTTCGGTAAATTTGGCTGAAACCACGACACCCTAGTACCCTCAATCAAATGGGATGGTAGAAAGATATAATGGCCTATTGAAAAAGAGTCTTAAGCCACATGAGGCCCAGTGGAACGCTCAACTTTCCAAAGTAGTTCATCAATGGAATAATCTGTGTGGGCCCACCGAGAATCGTATGAGTTGAGCGTTCTTTGCCAAAACTAAGCTTAGCACTCCACCTTCTGGGAAAAGGGAATATTCAGCATCACAGCCAGGTCAGCCTGTGATGGTCAATGTACCATCCACTGGTACTGTGCCTGTAAATCTAAGTAAACTTCATGGCCAACATGCCTGGAAAGCTACCCTGATAACAGTGGTGCAAAATACAGAATTCGTGCATAGTGGATTTTTCCTTCCTGTCCAGAAAACCCCACCAAGACCAGTCTGTTTCACCTTTTTGTTTCGCAGCTTCCTCCAAGATCAAAGTAAAATACATTATCTTGCTGCTTTTGAAGATTTTAACAATAATATAAATGTGGCCTGTAAAACACAACTGCCTGTTAATGAAGGATATTTATTATGATTATTTACAGTAACTCTTACATGCCATATAGAAAATGCTATAATGTGAATCACCGCTCAAGACATGACATAGAGAAAGAACCCGATGATATTAATCTATCATATATATGGAACACTCTAGAGGGATGCAACGTAACACTGGGAACAGTATCTCTCAGAATCACATCGCAACAGCATCAGTGCCTACTTTGAATACTCCCCTAATTTTACCAAGGAGTCTAATGAGGAGACCCTAAAGTGGCTATTCTTAACTTTTGTGCTTCTACAAAAATGCTATTTTGTATGTATTTCATGGCACACGTTTAGCATGCCTTCTGCTCTCAACTGAAAAAAAAAAAAGAAAACTGGAAGTAAATAGCTCTCGGACACACTCAGCTAATGTTCATCATGGTCTGCTCCCTGCCCTGGGGCTGGCACTGGTTGCTGTCTCTCTTGGGAAGGCCAAGAACTAAACCAGGCCACAGAAGAAATTCCTCTTCATCTGAATGACTACCAGCTCCACGAAATTGCTGGACCGAGTCATCTCAACCCTTGTACCAGCACAGAGAAGATGGAGATTGTGTTGGCTATACTGAGGAATCAAAGGTCAGTTTCAGCTCCCGCTTCTCCTTTCTTTCTCCTTTGCACAACCATGGAGTTCATGAAACATCTTCATCTAGCTCCCTTGCAAAGAACAGGTCTTTTCTCAGCCACGTGCCCCAGTGTGCAGAAACCCTTGTGACATGCTGCCGTGGTACCTCAACCCACCTTGTGCATCAAGCCTCACAAATCACCCCTTGATTTTATTGCGTTCCTCAGGGTGACCCTGTCACTGAAGTCCCCTGGTCCCCACTAACCAGCAGCAGCTCCCAGCTGTTCCCTCTCCCATCTCTCTCAAAGTCTGCCTCGCCCTTTCCCCATGGAGCAATTCCCTTGGGGAAAAGCTCAGCCGAATCGGCGCTTCAGGGCAGCAAGATGGCACTTCCCAAGGCAGCAGCGACCTTGGGAAGGTGCAGCTACAACAACTCTGGTGCGAAGAGCTAACCCTCGGTGGCCTGGGGCAGGAGCGGTCCTCGCCTGCAGCTCTCTCCTGTTTCCCTGAAGTTTTTCACCTCCATAGGGTTACGTCCCGTGCCAACTGGTTCCTAAAGCTTTGAACGACTCCCTGGTACCTGCTGCCCACGTTTCTTACACCTGCATTGTAGCTACAGCCAGCATCACGCCTGCAACTTGTCACCATTTCAAACCTCTTATTATGTGTTGTTTTTGTTGATCCGAGGGGCTGGTAAGTGCCACAGGCCCCAGCCAGGCCCTGGAGAGCCTCCTGGCACCCTGAAGGGAGGCTTTGAAGCAAGAGGCCCATAGTAAGCAGCCCAGCTGTCAGTGCCCACACAGCTCCTGCACTCTGGGGCGAGGGTGCCCACTGCTCTCCGCTGCCTCTCCTTTAGAAGCCGAGCAGCTAATTACCTCCTGCTCCTTGCTATCTGATAAAATCCTGATGCTTCTCTCACCTGTTTCTTGGAGGTGTAATTTGGAGGGGGATAGCAACAGATTGCTTGGACATCTAGGGAGTATTTGACCCTAAATTAATTAAAAGTACTTTGGACTCTACCCTGATTTTAGCGGTTTTCTGATACGCTTTAACAACCTCCACCCTCTAATGATCATTTTGTCTGAAATCTAATTTACTAGAGGAACTTTCTTCTGATTACTGTTGTGGACAGAAAAGAACAGCTTTTAATCAGGGCTGTTCACTAGCAGCAGCAATCAGCCTGGCAGGTAGCATGGGCCACCGCTCCGCTCTGCCTCCTGATGCATCTGCTCATTACCAGGGAAGTTCAGAGCAGAGCTCAGACCTTTTGTCTTCAGAGAGTTCTTACAAATTGAAAACCTTGCTGACTGAATTCAAATGCTGTTATCCAGGGTTTACTGGGCAAACTGGTTTTTGGTCCACATGATAGGCTTAGTTAAGGCAAATGTTGAGGAATCCAATGCCTTGGATAGACTCTTTTCAGCTAAATATTATTCAGGGGGTAGGATGTGTAAGTATATGTATATGAGTATGTGAAGAGGAGTTTGATGGAGGTTAAACAAGCTCTTGTGAACCAAAGAACAGGCCTCCTGAGAGGTGCTGGGATGCTGGCTAAAACAGTTTAGCGTAGCTAGTAGGAAAACTTGATGATTTCTCCAAAGCAGGTCTTTGTGCTATTTGTTAACTTTGTGTTAACAAATAGGCTGACATCAGTCATACTGGTCTCTGTTTCTTTTTACAACTAGAATAACCGGAGTGCCCCACTTAGTCAAAAAGGACAGCGGGTGAAAAAAGACTGGCATGCTGGATGTATCTAGAAGCCTAACAGTGGTCTGCTTTACTCAGTGATGAAAACTCAAATCTTTCCTATAATGTTCATCAGAGAGATGGTGTAGAGGCAACAATACATATTTCTTATGGAGAAATGAGAGCATTGAAGTGTTCAGGAGGGGGTTTTGAGCCAGCTGAGGATGGGGACTACCACTGATTCAGAGTTCAGCTGGGGGAAAGGCTGCCATTAAAAAAAAACTTTTTTTTTTTTCCCCCCCAATCAAAGATTGATTGCCTCCTCCCCAACAAGTCTGCAGGTGATTTTTTTTCAACCTGCTCTAAACTTTTACTATGAGAGTGCAGACTGGGTGCAGTATGCCTGCAGGAGGAAAAAGAGAATCCAGGTGTTGGTGGAAATTTTCTCACCTTATCAGAAATTAACTCGACCTAAATACCCAATGGAGCTGCCATAAAATCTGTTTAAACTGAAGCTTTTCTCAGGAGAGCTTCTTTCTTACCCCAGGCACTTTAAAATGAGAGGATTAAAGTAAAAGGGTTTGTTGTTGAGTTGTACATAAAATGAAGAGTACTTTCATAAGCAGTTTCATAGCACTTCAGCTACTTTGGAAGAGCCATGTCAGTTTTCTTTTCTTTTTTTCTAGTGATAACCCTTCATGACCTCATCCTGGCTCTATGAAGAGGGGATGTCTCAGCCCACTCCCACTGGCGTACCCTGACAAGCGCCTTGGGAAAGCAGCTCTCCCCTACCACTGGGCAGCCTGCAGTTCTTCTACAAGCATAGCCTCCTGTCTCCAGTGGATCCAAAACCAGGCTTCTTTTTATATCCTCTACTTCAACAGTCTTGATAGGGGCCTGCCAACCACAAGAGTTCTGTTCACCTGCCAGAAACTGCCCGTTGCTGCCAAGTTACCCACAATGAGCTTCATGGTCACAGTTCCAGAGGTAGTGCTGCAAAAAACCTGACAGCTTTTACAAGGGGACAGCCTGGGTAGCTTCCAAATGCCTTTTTTCTGTGACCTCTGGTTGTATTTTAATAACATGTCTTCTCTTCAATGTGCTCAAATGTATTTTTCTTTCCTGGTTTATTTTTTCTTTAAAAGCCTGGCCTGTGTGTTGGCACTCAGAGTGAAAAAAAAAAAACAAGATGCAAAAATCTGCAGATGACTGTTAACTAGGAAAAGTCACCTAGACTACTCCTGCCTATGCCCCTGTCCCTTGCCAAGTCCACCTCCTCCCCTTTAGGTTCTCTGGTGGCTGCTGAAGCTGCCAAAGCTGCGCTGCCCAATGCCGTGCCTAGTTATGCTATGCAGAATTCCACAAGAGCCGTATTTCCAAAAACTTAACCGGGGAGCCTGCACCACACTTCAATGGGTTTCGCTCTGGTTACGATTGACTGATTTTGCTTATGTAAAAGTCCGTCAGGGTGAAACACACAATTCCCCTCCCTGACTGCCAAGGCCGTACTTCAAATAGCTGCAGAGTTCTGCACCTTCACCTGGCCAACGAGGTATGTAGCGCTTTCAAAGTTCTTCATCAGTCCTTCCCTACCCCTCTGATCTTTCTCTGCTTATCCTCTGCTTCTTTCTCTGCACCCCAACACTGAGAGAGCCTTGCCAGTGATGGGAATGAGCAGAGTTCAAGTTCCAGCCTCAGATACATTAACAAACTCTGTTCATCGCTTTGTCATATGGCATAAATCTGATGCACTGGTATTTGCTTAAGGTTTTGGGTTTTCTTATCTTCTGGGTCCATAAAATGTCTGACTGAAAACTGAGGTGCTTTTGGCTTGCTAAAGGCAGAATGGGTTTTGTTTTCTGTCTGGAAATGAAATAATGGTCTTATTACAATCTGGCTTGGAAATCTGCCATTTGATTTAGTGAGGCCAGAATGCAGTGCCATATTTTAATATTGCTGAGGTATTTCAATGTACAAAATTATTTTTCTTTAGGAGGAGAGCTAACTAACTGAAACAAAACAAAATTCGCCACTAACAGACATCCCTTACACTATTTACTGAAGGCCCACTGTCTCCCTCTGGCTTTAGGCTGGTTAAGGACAGGTACAAAACCTGTATTATTCTCTATAAAATTTTTTAAGGTTTATGCCTCTTGTATTTCCTAGGATGGTGTCTCTGGCTGTTTCTTGACTCTTCCATATTCACCTTAACACTTGTATTCATTTTAATGCATTTATTTTTGGTGGGTGCACGTTTCTGTGAAACTTGAAACTCAAAGCATTTTAGAAGAAATTATATCATTTTCATAAGAAAAATTTTCCATGGAAAAAAAAATTCTCAATACTAAGCAGAAAGTGGGTAATTATACTTACTGAAAAATACTGTCTACATAATTTTAATATTGAACCTGGTACCTTTTGTCAAGTTAAAATAATGCAAAGCATGTTAAAGTTCTATTCAATGTGCAAAATAATTATGAAGTGTATACATTACATTTCACACATACTCTAAAGCACGCTGATCAAGTATGCATGTCTGGTTCATTTGGGCAGCTGATCTTTCAGGTGTACTCTAACGGTAAAATCAAATGTTGTATCCTGTTCTTATAAATTCAGCTTCAGTCCTGGTAAATGATAACCGAAATAAAAGGTAACTGTACTTCTAAGGTTAAAAAATATGTATCAGAAGAGACTTTTGCAATACTTTTTTTTTTTAGTTGTCAAAACTTAAAATGGGAGATTTTTTTAATTTTCAAATTACCCTTTCAAAAACACTTCCTAATTTCTGATGCAATACCAGCCCTTTCGCGTTTTCTGGAGGAGAGAAATTCTCTTGTGACTTGATCACAAAACTCTGCATGAGTGTGCATCACCACAGCTCGAGGCAAAGGCACAGCTTTGGTGGTGTTCCCACACAACTCACTTGTTTCAGTGGATGCTGGTCTAAACAAGGGAAGATCAAGACTGATTGATTGAGTAAAGGAATCTTTATATGAATAACTGAGAAGATTCTACAAAATATAACAATAAGCTACTTTCTGATACTCCTTCCCATTACTGAAATACTTTGCAAAGGGAAGTGGAAGCCACGTATACTTCAAGTGGCTCCCAGAAACTTCCCATGCTGTCACTGGGAAAAAACCAAAATCCTAGGCCTGCCCTGAATGACAAAAGCAAACCAAGGGACTGACTCCCTGGAACAACAGCAAGCTCCAGCAGCTGAGGTTCTTGCATCAGGCCACCAGCAAACAAGGCAGCATAGAAAAAAAAACAACACCAAAACCATTTATCAGGGCTGCTGTGTGATTATTCTTTTTAATCTCAGGCAAGAAGTCAAGGAGCGTGAGCAGAGGGAATGAGCCACCCTCATTAGCCCTGCTGGTTCTCATCCATCTTTGGAAAAGCTCATTGATCTTGCACTGGAAGAAAGGCTGAGCAGGTACCACTCTCCAGTCATGTAAGGGATGTAATTTTTTAGAGCTATTCTTCTGACACCTTTTCCCAGCATTAAAATCAATGGAGTAACTGCAGATAAAGATGCCTGGAGAAATTTAAAAGGCAGGAATAAAGAGGAGAGTTGCATAATATGTTTAAAGTTGCTGCTTTTTGCCATGAAACGTTGAGCTCAAGGAAAACAATTATTTGGTTTCAGGCATTCCCCTGCTGTGCTCCTCACTGGGCAGCACGCAGCAGGAGTAAGGTCAATTTCATCAGCATCCCGCTCTGCGAGTGGGGAACCAAGCATTAAGTTTAAAATAGCCATGAGTCATTTTCTATACATCCTTTCCCCAGTGTTGGACCCACACTGGCTTTCTATAAAGGAGTGAATTATTCTCTCTGGTCTGCCCCATCATGCCACGGCTGCGCATGAGGAGTCAGGTCACGCAACCCCTTTTATTCCTTTTTGGCTGCCAGGTTTTGGCTGGCTTCTTGAACAGGCTGCCACGGTAAACAGTATTTTGTTATAAGAAGTGTGTTACCTATACGTTTCTTATGACTCCACGACCCTCCCTTACCGTGACTCTTGTGGCCGCCAAGTCAGACACAACTCAAGCCATCCTCGACGCTTGCAGCCCAGCAGCAGCATGCCTCTGGCACACGCTGCCAGCCAACGGCCTGATGGTGCAGCACACACACTCTTATTTAAATTACAGAATACTGAACACAACATTTAAAAATAGAGAGAAAAAGCATGTGGGTATTATACTTCTGACGCTCACAATGCCTAGTGATTTCTTGCCCCAGTGGTGCCCTCCTCCTTATCCAGCTTTTGTAGGCATTTAGGTAGGGCTCCCATTGCAGTGCACTTAACAGTTGCGCTTCTGAAGAGCAACATGCTTGTCTGCATTTGTCCATTCTCCCTCGGGTGGTGCTCACCTGTAACTTCTGAATCACTCCTTTTTCTGGACATACTTAGTTTGGAGAAGACGAGGCTGAGGGGAGACCTCATTGCCCTCTACAGCTACCTGAAAGGAGGTTGGAGAGAGGTGGGTGTTGGCCTCTTCTCCCACGTGAATAATGACCGGCCCAGAGGAAATGGTCTGAAGTTGCAGTTGAAGAGGAGGTTTAGATTAGATATTAGGAGGAATTACTTCACTGAGAGGGTGGTCAGGCACTGGAACAGCCTGCCCAGGGAGGTGGTGGGGTCACCATCCCTGGAGGTATATAAGAAATGTGTAAATATGGCACTTCAGGGTGTGCTCTAGTGGCTGAGATTGTTGGGTTGGGTGATTTGTTTTGTGGGGTTTGGGGTTTTTGTGTGGTGTGTGGGTTTGTTGGGTTTTGGGGCTTTTTTGTGCATGTAGTTGGACTTGATCTCAGAGGTCCCTTCCAACCATGAAAATTCTGTTATTCTTTCTTTCCCTTCAGTCCTTTCTTCTCCCTCCTGCTGCAACCCTAGAAAGGCACAGAAGGCCCAGGACAGGGGACAAGTCACCCCTTGCTGTTCGTACAGTGAATGTATGACAGTGCATTTGTAACGGACAAGACAGGGGAAAAGGAAAGGAATTTTTCCTGTGGGAGAATATAATGGAATGAGGACAAGAAGAGAAGTCCCAGGCTGTGGCAACTGGGAGTGTCCTTTCAGAGGAAGCAGCGGAAACTGCAGGTGTGAGGGAGTGCCTATCTGCAAAAGGATATTCATTTCACTTGATAAACCTTTTATTTCTAGGAATTTTGGGGGTGTGGAAGGCGGGAGAAAGTTGCTGCTGGTAATCACACAGTCCCTGCAGAGCCTAGTGTGTGTGCTGATAGGATTGTTTCCAATATCTGCACAGTATGATTTTTAACAGAGAGTATTATGGTCATGTCACACAAGTCAGATGGTCAATACTCAGCTTCGTCAACTACAGTGAAAGGCAAATGAGTGACTGTCACTAAAACAACTTCTGGGAGGTTTCTGAAGATCCAGTTTGATGCCTGTGGTCAATTTGTGGGACTTCTCCTCATGGGGCTGGAGAAATAGAATGGAGAATGCATGAGTGCATTCCATAATACCTACGTGTGAGATATTCAGTTGCTCTAAACATTCAGGCAGAGGGAATGTTCGGTGGAAAGAAATTTTTGAGACAAAAGAGGGGAAAAATAGTTGGAGAAAATGCTGTTTTTCTGATCCATAAAATGCAGGCATAGCTGCTTAGTTGGGATAATTCAGACTCTTTTCATTGAGTGCCTGAGAGATGTGCCCCTTTGCAAGAGATAAGAAGCTGGCTTCTGGTGCCACAGATATTAAATGAAGAAGTTAGAGCCATGATCACTGTAGCAAGACTAAAACTACAGCCCACTGCCCCTACGTATCTGCAGTGTGTTCTATGCTTATAGGAATTAACACCAACTAGAAACTGAAGTCTGGCAAACCCCTGCTTGCAGGCTTATCTCAGAGCTCAGGGGCAGACTTGTTAACCACTACAGGGGTGAAGAAAAAGGGGAGAGGGGGGGAGCAAAACAAGACCTCTCAGAAAATGCAGAAGGGGAAATAATTAAAAAAATGTGCATTTACTGAGGCTTTCTTGGGAATTGTGATAAGAAGGCATCTGTAGGAATACCTGGAAGACAGAAAACACCAGTTAGTTGTTGACTGAAATTAATGAAGGCGCTGCATAAGAATGCATTGGCTTTCAAAATTTTATAGTTGAAGTCATCACTTAGTTTCATATGTTTTATATCCCCTCAGTCACTCTTATTTTTCAAACACCCCAAGAAATTAAAAATCCTCCAAATCTGTGCAAAGTCTGCTTCAGTTTGGGGAAGACGTAGGAAAGAAACGGAAAGAGAAAGGGAGAAAAAAAGGCCTGGGATAACATCCAGAACTATTTGGCTGCAGGATTCTCCATCTGCCAAGAGCAGAAGAATGTCTTTCTAAAATGAATAGCGCACAAAATGCTGAATGAAGTGAGCATAAGAAGCTCTATCAAACCAACAATTATTTGGTGAAAGGAATATGATTTTTCTGGGCCGAAGTGAACTGAAATGCTAAAAATGTGCGTTGCCAAATATTACATCTGGAGAACTGCTGCTGCTTATTTTGTGGTGGTCTTTACAGGTTTTCTTTCTACTAAAGTTCCCAGGAGAGCTGAGCCTGGGTTGCTATCCCCAAAACTGACTTTAAAAAGAAGATGAACTACAATGTCTAAAGTCAGGTTTTGGGGGTGCTTTGGGCACTGTCAGTAGGAGAGAAACAGTAGCTGTCTTTGTAGTCAAAATACTGTTGTTGCAATCCTTTTAATCCTGCAAGATTTGCAGGACATGGTGCTGCTGAGCAACTGGTTTTCACAGGTCTGCAGGCTGTAGGTGTTCATGTGGACATTTCCCACCCCAGCAAAAATGAACATTGCCAAAAAAGTGAATACACACTAAATCACACAATTCTACAGCAAGGCTTGTTGCCTTTACAGAAAACAGTTCTAAACATGTAAAAGTCAAAAAAAGTAGAAGTTATGTTTCTTCTTGGAAACTCCTACTGCCCCTAATCAGTATCTGCTGCTTTTCTCTGGGGAACAAGGATGCTCATAAAATGCTTTCATTCATAAAAGTCTGTGCTGTTTTCAGTTACATTCTCAAAACATTTTCCAACTCTCAGTCTAGGGATATGGGTAAGAAAGAAATTTCCAAGTTTCTTGGAGCTCTCTTTAGTTTAACAAAGAAGCTTCAACCACTGTCCCACAGCAGATGCTCCAGCACTGCACACCATCTCCAGGGCTGCGCTGGGAAGGCTGTGGGAGGAAGTGAAAAGGGAAATAGGGGGGTAAGGAGATTTCTAGAGTAGCTGCCTTGACATAGCTTCTCATCAGCTGTGCTTCACAGCTTTCAAATGGGCTTAGCTTTGGATAGCAAGAGCTGGAGAACAGGGTCTGAGGCAAAACTAGGTGGATGGGTCATCTCCTCCTTTGCATTGCAGGTTTTGGACAAAGGCATCCTTTATCGCAGAAAAGTACCACTATAAAATATGCCCACCACTAAAGAGGCCAAGCAGAGCAAAAGACGGAGGATTTGTGATGCTCCTTTTTGACCAGCTTCCCTTCTTCAGGGCTTTGCTGAAATACGAAGGCCATGGCAGAACTGTTTTAATTGGTGCACTCTTGGAAACAGAAACACTATAAATAGCCAAACGGAGCTTTAAGTGGAGGGGGCATGAGTTGGAGGATGTTTTACTGCTACTTGAGGTGAACAGAATGCTAATAAGCCTGGGAAAAAACAAAACTATTTGGTCAGATAGTTCAATAATTACAGCATGCTTCTTTAGTTTTATTTGCCTCCCTCTAAAAGTCTCTTTCTTCCTCTTTTCCTGGATTCCAATTTTCCTGGAATGGATCAGATGCCTAGTCTTCCAGGTGGAGGAAGGTGTCTATTTTAATTGCCCCAGACCCAGATTTGTCATCTTTGTCCCAAATGAGATGTCCCCTTGCCTTTTGCTATGTCTATATTTTGCACAGAACAAGAGCTGTGTGGCATTTGGGGAGATTTTAATGGAAAAAAAAAATAAAAGAACTGGGAATTAATTTACAGATTGACTGTGTGCTTTGTGCAGGGTCTGCATAGGAAAGGACTTCACTGAGCAACAGGAACTTGAAGTTATTTTTCTCCCTTGGTGTCAGCAATATTGATTCACCCTGGTATTAAGAAACTTTTGGTTTACACTCCCTCTACAACCACAGATGTGATACAAAGCTCGAAGACTTAAAAATATATATACTTCAAGCTTTTATCAGCCTCCTGATTTTTATGTCTTTAAAGGGTTGTAGCATTTTTGCTAGGTTTTCAACATTAATTTCAGCAAAATGAAGTTTTGGGCAGTCCCTGGCATCTCTCTTTTCCTCTTTTGTATTTTGTCCTCTTCCAGGCTTCACAGTGTCTCCCACCTGTCATTTATGGAGTCTCAAAGATAAATGCTAATAGCCATAAGGGTGCCAGCTCCTTTGGTAGCTCCAGAACTGCTTTGTCTTCTTCTAGACTGGCTTCTCTTTCCTTTGCTAGCACGTTAATTGTGTTAGCCACTTCATCACAGTTAATCTTTTCACTATTGTAGTAGAGTAATACAATAAAAGGGCAAAGGAAAATCAATAAGAAAGTCTTCACAAGCCATCAGTAAATCAGATGAGAGTCTCAGCAAGGCAGTGAGTAAAGCATTTAACAGACTGCAAGCTTCTTCTCTTGAATTAAAAACTAATGAGGAAATAATAACTGGAAGACTCTAAATTAGCTGTACTCACATCTGGCCATAAAAAGGAAGATGCAAAGGAGCCTCTTTACAAGGCACTTGGGAGGAGGGTGGTTTGGGAAAGGAAGTTAAATACTTTCCGACCATTAAACAGCCTCTCAGCTCCAGACCTGGGACAGCCTCTCTCTGGTGATGAAACTTCATCATGGAAGAGAGGGCAGCCCAAAAGCCTGGAGCAAGTACTGCTTCTCAAGGTGTCCAGAAGGTTTCCTTTTTTCCCTTAGCAGTTTCCTTCTAGATTGATGTAAAAATCCAGCCTGTCCCTCCACACACCTGAAATCATGACTATGCTGTGGGGAGCATGGCTCTGGAAGAGCTCCGTGCCAGGATCTTCCTGGGGAGCCTTTTTCCTTCACAGAGGTGTTTCTAGAATGGGTTGGGTGGGATGAGAAGACCACAGCTCAACTCCTTTATTTTTCCTCCCTCCTTCCTTTTCCTCCTCTGTCTTCTTTTACAACAATCTCACAAGCTGTGGAGCTCACACAACTTTCTGGGCCTGAAAGAGGCATTGCTTCAATCACTGGAAGGCAAAAAAGCGCATTTTTTTTTGAGTCTTTTAGTGGATATTTTTGAGTCATGATACTTACTGGTAGACTTTATCTAATCTTTGTAGTTTATAAAAAAGACATCCCTCATCTCCCTCACAATAAGGAATTGTTCCCATCAAATACATACAAATCCATTCCATGTACTGGAAAGTCTCTTTTGCAAAAAATGAACTTGACAACAAGCAGATCATTGGTCTGCCAAGACAACTGTCAGTTGTATTTGCTGACACACTCTCATCCTTTCCCTGCAAATCACCTGGCTGGAAAGTAGGTGTGCACTCATCTGCAATGTAACCACATCAAAGGCCAGCTCTGATCTTGCTGGTGCTTCTCCCCCACAGCAGAACCACAGCAGCGCTTTTGTGGTGCCACCACCCCAAGCCCTCAATGAGTTTCTCAGAGCCTTTTGCATCCCACATTGAATTTGGTCAAGGTCAGCTAGCGAGTTAGATAATTTAAAGAGCATTATATGCTTCCAGTACACTGATGCATCAAAATGCCTGCACTATCCAGAGTTTGGAAACTTTGGAGGGGAAGAGAGAAGGCTGGCGTTATAATTTTGTGTTTATACAGCCCCCAACATAGTGGGCTTCTGGTCGGTGGGAGGGTCATCACTGCTATTATTACATGAAAGGTGAATAATGATAATGTGCTAATGATGGCTTGCAGCAGGCTGACACGCAGGCAGAGATGCGACAGATGGTGCACGAAACTAGTTCCTGCTGCCGTAGTGAATCTGTTAAAATCTGTAGGTTTTGTCATGTAAGGGTAATTAATATGTTTTTACCCTGTGGCAGTGAGACTTGGCAGGATAGAAGGTGCTCTGTAATCATACCTCTAGCGTGAAGCTGGGTTTCTTGGAAGTTTAATCCTTTCTACTTTTTGGTGACCCAACTTCTGGGAGACTTTCTGTCAGAGCAAGCCCTGAAACTCCAGTTTAGGACAACGACTTGTCAAACCATCAGCTCTCTGTCCTGCAGCTGCAGGTTTTCTTAGGCTCTGCTGATGGGAGCTTTGACATCGGAGTTACGTCTATAGTTTGCTAGCTGTTTTTCATTAGCAGTCCCTTTTGAGAATACAGCGTGAACAGTTTAAAAGCTATCCTGCTTGGTTTGCTTCTTGACATGACTGATTTTGCCCAGTTCTCTGCTACTAATTAATAAATAATAGCACAAAACTGTAACAGCTCACACTGCAGGAGCCAGGGACTGCCAGAGCGCTCTCCAGCTTTTTTTAGACATCAGTGAGCAAACATCCTGTCGCTCTGTCGATTTACTTGAAGATGACCATATACAGTGCTCAATTACATCCCTACTTGGGAAAAATAACAACTGCAACAAAAAAAAGATGGGGCTGAAGCTGATTAATTTAATGAGGGAGAGAGCAAGGAGAAGTCATGAATAAAAATACTTTGATCATCAAAGCTAAGGAAAAAAAATATATATGCTGGCTTTCTATAAGAGCTGTGAGTCCAAAATTTCAATGACTAGAGGCTAAAAATTAAAATGGGTGGACTTTTAAATGGTGATATTGATGCAAAAAACTCAGAAAATAAGCTGAGCCATGGGATAGCATACTTGTAGGCTGTGACCAATAAAGCAATTGCAGATTATGTTGTGCTGCACTGTGTTTAAAAAGAGCTTGGAGTCAAACCAGGTAAATAAGTCATCTGTGGCATCCAGGTAACGGAGAACCCCCATGGATTAAAATACTGTGCCTAAAAGGGATTGAACAGAGGGATGCTGTCAGCCACCTAATAAGGCCAGTGACCTTGGCTGAGGAATGGGAAGGGTAACGAGAAAGCATGAAATGGCAGGAAACAAAGGAGATTGGAGGTCTCGGTGATGTCCTGTAGCCTGGGTAAATATTATGAGAAAGTACAAGGCAGAAATTATATTTGGATATTTGGAGTCGACATAAATAACATCTTGTTGCAGCAGATAGGAGAGAACACAACTGAGAAAAAAACAGCACCTGGTCTTGACCTGAGCCATGAGAATCGCCTTGCTGTAGATGCACATATCACATGTGCTATCATTTTCATGTGCTAAATGCAAGCATTTTAGCACATTGACCACAACACATCCAAATTCAGAAAGTTCACAGGAACGAAAAAAAGACTACAGTGTAGAGCCTCAGAGAGGGCAAATGAGAAAGCTTTTTAAAAATTAACAGCACAGTTAAAAAAGTAAAATGCTTGCAGATGTCACAGACATTTAAAGACGTTGAAAATTCAGAGTAGGGGTATATTATGTGTTGAAAAATGACTTTCAAAGTTGGCACAGGTAAACAGCAAAGTAAAGGAATGCAGAAGAAAAAGATATCTTGCAGAACAGAGGGAGAGGTACAAATGAGAAAAATGGGGTAGACGTTCTGGGAAAGGAAACATAAAGCCATAACAAAGCAATCAGTATTAAAAAGGTTCTTGGTGGGAGCACAGTAAAGGCATGTAACTAATAATAAGAAAATTTTCAAACATGTTATAAACAGAAGGTCGCTGGCAGAAACTCAGTATAGCTGATAAATGATCAAAGTGTAAAAGAAAGATAAAGCAATAGCAGGAAAGTCAAATGGGTTATTTGCACTGGTGTTCACTCCATTTTAGTTCAACGGAGTTGCCATACTGAAAACTTTAATTGGGCAAGTCTGATGAAAGGTCTCAAACTGAAGTGACATTAAAGGCCTTTTTAAAACAAACCAATAAAATGGATGACAACAGATCAACAGGACCAGATGGCACTCATGCAGGAGTTTCAGAGCAGCTCTGATATGAAATTGCCTAACTATTAACTGGGGCGAATAACCCACTGCTTAAATTGGCTTTGCTTAAATTATCCTCAAGGTTAGAGGAAGTGGGACATGTGATGCCCGCTTTTGAAAAGGTCCCTTGAAGAACCCAAGGAACTACATACTCATAAATCTGTTTTTCATTTGAGGGACATTTGTGAGAAGTATTATGAAGACGAGAATTAGTTGACATATGGAGAAAGAGAAAATAATGGAGAAGAGTTGGCGCAGCTTGGAAACCATGGCTCAGAAATCTGTTGTTAGGGTTTTTTAGCAAGAATCAGCATGCACATAGATGAAGCTGATCCAGTAGACACAGTGTACTTGGATTCCTCCAAGCTTCTGGTGAAGCCACTTCCTTAAATAAACCAAGTTATCTTACAGATTAGCAACTAATTTAAAGACAAGAAACTAAGGGCAGGAATACCTGTCAGTCCGCACAAAGCAGCAATGTCACCACTCAAGGTCATCCAGGGATGTGTTATGGACACAGGGCGGCTCATGAGTGGCCTGAAATTTTTTTTCATTGGAGGCAACAAAATTTGCCCACAACATGCAGTGACTTCTTGGAGTAAGCGAAATCAAAACTGATTGGGAGGAGTTACAGAAAGATCTCATGGTACCGAATAACCTGAGAATAAAATAGCAGATGACAGTCACTTATGGAGTGCAGAGCAGTTCATTTAACTTTAGAGCACATAAATTCACATGCACAGTGGTGGAGGCTGAATAATTACAATGAGGAAAACTATCTCAATGTTAAAACCTAAACCCACAGCAGTTGTCAAAAAGCTAAATGGATAATTAAAAAACAGCAGGAAAGAAATGAGGGAATAAAGTAAGGTGGTTTGCCATTCTGTAGACCCACAATGTGCCATCATCTTGAATTCATGTTGTCTGCTCATGTCATCACAGGAAAGATGTAAGAAGAACTGGAAAAGACACAGAAAAAGGTGAAAAGCTGTGGGGAGCTGTGGAGCAACTGCTGAACGAGTAGAAATGAAAACGACAGGGACAGTTCAGTCTAGTAGAGACAGCCAGAGGAAGAAGATATGAGAGGAGAAGGCAACATCTAACACACCATGGAGGAAGTGAATAAGGAGTGATTGCTTGCTCTGCCCGTATTCAGCAGCTGGCCCTTCACAGAGACATCAGCTAATTAGTCAGCCTATATCCATGACAGGTACGAGCAGCCATGCACATCACTGCTCTCAGAGAGCAACCCAGCCAAACAGACCTTAAGCCATCATCCCTAGCAGGACCACAATGAAAAAGGACTTATTTTTTATTACTTTTTTTTCTCTTGTAATTCAGTGATGCTTTAAGCCAGGACAGTTGAGTTGCACAGGGCACTGTGACTATCATGAAGTCATGATTCACAGCATCGGCAGCTTTCAGTTGTTACTGCCTGCATATTTTCAGTGCGGTTTCTGCCCAGTAATGAGAGAACACATTTTCTAAGGAAGAGACTCTAACTGCCTGAAGTATTTCCATTTAAATGTTTGCTGGTGATTGTCCACAGAATAGGAGATCATTTTGATAGCTTCTGCTAAGGCTCGGTGGCTTATTACTGTTATTAAGTAAGAACGCTAATCTGAAATCATGGGTGAAGCAGAGCGTCTGAAGGTGTTTGTGGTCATTAGATGCTATCTTTTGTAGTCATGAAATTGATGTTTCCTTTTTGGTGGTTTGGGGCTTTTTTTCACCCTGCACGTTTTTTTTTTCCATGCTGCAGGTTTTTCTCCACTCAGTAACATTTTATCTGTGCTGTTTCAGTTTTGTGAAGTCAGGTTAAGATTTCCATAGTTGGAATGGATGGGGCATAGTCAGAGTTTCTTGAAGAGGTAGAGACACAGTCCTGTTCAAGACCACACAGTGTGACCGTGACAGAAACAGCCACTTAATCTGTCTGTATGTCATTTCCCACATCCCCAAATTAGGATTTTTTATGCAGTTCTGAAACATTTGAAATAAAATAGTGACATACATGCAAATAGATCAGGAACCCTGAACAACAGTGAGGCTGGACTGTCTTGTAAGTTGGATGAGGACAGGAACGGCAATAATCAAACCCTGTCTCATACCTTGCTCAGAGCCAAATACAGTTCTGAAACCTGAATTCAAGGGCTTGAGGTCTTCCTCTTGAGTCCTGAATTCAGGGCTTGAGCTCTTCTTCTTGCCACTGAATCTTTATGAAAAGTTTGGGGTCTGAACTTATGATTTGATCTAAAGCTGAACTTTGTGCTTCTCTGACTGTATGGGTACATCTAAATTCAAAACTGGGCAGAAGCAAATGGGTGAGGGGTCATATACTGCAGCGGAAATGATACTGAGCAGGTGGCTATGATGCTTTATAACAACACTTACTCCTAATACTTTTCCTTTATTACATTCTTAACAAAAATATTGCTTTATTTTGGAGAGGATGTTGCTGATGCTGGGGGACCTGCGTTTGCAAAGTCTGTTCCTCTGCAAGACTGTGTGTTGAGTGTCACTTTTCATTGATAGTTCACAGAAAGGACCAGAAAGAGGAAAAAAAAAAGAGTAAAAAAAGGTTCAGTAAGTGAATCTTTGATGTGGGACTGCAGTGTGTTTTTATCATACCTAAGCAGCTCATGCCAGAAGACATCTAACAATGTGGAGGCACAGAGTGCAGTGCAAGTTAACTTCTCGGGGAAAGTAGGATAAACCAGGCTGTGCAAGTCTCTGTGCTGTGAGTGGGCATGTTATCTAGTGTAAAAATAGCTTGTATACACATATACTGTACTGAAAAGTGCAGTGTACATATGTCCACAGGGATGAAAACCTTCTTGTCTACAGAGACCCTATGAATCCCAGTCACATCAATTCACTTTGCTATCTGTAAAAAACCAAGAAAAATTAACTGACAATCAGGTCCTGTGGCCAGCTGAGTTTTGGGAAAGGCCCCCTTTGGAGGCACTCAAGAATCATAGAATCATAGAGTGGTTATAGTTCAAAGGAACCTTAAAGATCATCGAGTTCCAAACCCCCTGTCATGGGCAGGGGCACCTCCCACTGGACTAGGTTGCTCAAACCCCATCCAGCCTGGCCTTGAACACTTCCAGGGATGGGTTAACCACAACTTCACTGGGAAATCTGTTCCAGTGTCTCACTATCCTCACAACAAATAATTTGTTCTTAAATTCTAATCTAAATCTAACTTTCTTTCAGTTTAAAACTGTTACCCTTCTTCCTATCACCACACTCTTTGATAAAGTGTCCCTCCCCATCTCTCCTGTAGGCCTCCTTTAGATATTGGAAGACCACTATAAAGTCTCCCTGGAGCCTTCTCTTCTCCAGGCTGAACAACCCCAACTCCCTCAGCTTGTGTTCAAAGGAGAGGTGCTCCAGCCCTCTGATCATCTTCATGGCCCTAAAAAGAGCAAAAATGTTTTATCATGGTATCCTGAATCCTGGGTAGCAGGGGATATGGGTTTGAACCCATTGCAGTGGAGTAGTGGATTTCCTTGACCACAAAGAAAGGTTTCACTGATTTCTGTCCTGGCACGAGGCAATATTCAGTCTGCCTTTCTCATCCTGTTCCTCCAAACCCTCTTTACATCTTGCAGGCTCTCCTGGTGTATATCTGATAAAGCTGCATGACCTGTGGCCATTACACACTTTGCTACCTGGCTCTCTCTGCTGGGTTAAGCATGTTCTGATCAAGTCTGGGACTGTCACCTGTGTCAGGATGGGACATCCCACCAGAGAAGCAACCATGTCACGTGGGCAGCCAGGCAAGTGAGGCAAGTACCATTCTGTGGTACTAAGTCACTCTCTCTTAGTGACAAACAGACTTAAAATCTGCTGCTGGGCTTACAAGGGAAACATTAAAACCAACACTTTTCCTTTTTCTTGAAAAAAGTCTAGTGGAAAAAAAGGGTGATTTTTTGTTGTTTACATTCAATAAGCACACTAGCTCAGGGGTTGTCTGCTGCAGGAAATCATTTATTTCCATTCAAAAAGAAGTGCCTACAAGGAGAGCGATATAATTAGGGTGTGTGGATAATTATTTAACTATATGAAAATCAGTGATGGAAGGGTATCTTCAGTAGTGAAGTATGACTACTCAAACAGTGCTGGAGGAGAGAGGCCCCTGACATCCATCCCCTCTCTCCTCATTTCTCTTACTCTAAAAAGTGCCTTAGTCATTCAGTGCTCTACTCATTTCAGCACGACTCTGTGGGGAGGGAGACAATGTTGAGCTCAAGCAAAAGCCGACTTGAGCCATGCGGTACTGAAAGCATTTAGAAGTCACTCCTGTGACATGTCCAGGTTCAAACATAAATCTTTAGGCAATTGGCTTCTGCTCGTGCTTTCTAATGAGGCTAATCTTGGGGGTGCCAGTGTGATGAGAAGAGTAAAGAGCAGTCAGAAACAGCTGGGATCCCAAGCTGCACTGCAGGTTATCCTCTAAGCCAAGCTTGGTTCAAATTCTTAAATTTCAATTCTGCTTCTTAAGAGCTCTTAAGTGGCTCCAGGTGTATCCAGGGTAAAAACTGTGCAATGCCTAGAAACAAATATAAGTCTAACAAGGAGTCTTTCCTCCAGTAACTCTGTAAGCATTTGCAGCCACAGTGATTTCCCCAGAGCAGTCATGGAACTGATGTAGTTGTACTAATATGTTTAAGAAATCAGCAAAGCTTGTATGCAATAAAAATGAGATATAAAAAAAATAGAAATAAAAATCTAATATGCAAAACCATAGAGAACTCTCAAAGAAAAATAGTTGTAAAGCAAGGAGAGAAACAGATCAGTTTCAGGTGCTGTTTAGATACAATATGCAAGCTTTATGTATCCCAGATTTTTATTTTTTTCCAGCAAATACCAGCACAATTGTAACAGTATAGAAAATCTCTTTAGTATGCTCATGGGCAACAAGAATCTTTACAGCTTTGCAAAACTCACAGATAGTAACTCCCCCTTTTTACTACAGTTCATTTCAAGAGGACTGCAGACCAAAGGTAGAATTGCTTCTGCTCCTACCTTCCAACTGTAACCTTTCTGTCCCTTTGCTACACCTCCAGAGGATGATAAAAAAATGATTCTTGAGCAAGCAGGACTGTTTCCAGGCTCAGTGACCCTCAGAAGATGAACTTGTAAGCCTGGCAGGGATCTGACCTGAACCTGAAAAAAATCTCCATATGTGAGACAGGAATTAGGGTTACTTAGAAAATGAACAACTAGGATGGTGCTGTCTATGTAGGTGCCATGTTACTGTTTTTCAAAGAGAGCCTAGGAAGAAAATAGATACTGTGCAACAGGACAGAAAGTACAGAAGTGAGAAATGATGCTACACATGAAACCAAGTCACCCTAAGGGTGCAGAGAGGAATCAGAATAACTTTTTGGGCTTCACTAGGGAATACCCAAAGGATAGTTATCACCATGTTTATAACCGGATGCTCCTAGTGGTCTCTCTAACATCTGGATTAACACTGAGAACTGTTGCTACCCTGTCAGGTTAAAGTACATGCTGGCTATTATAGTACAATCCAGATATTCTGGGAAGTGAAAATCAACCTATTCCTTCTCACACTGCTACCGAACAAATTAGATGTGTGGAGACATTGAAGCAAATTATTACAGAGGAAGAATATTACACTGGGTTGGTTTTAGAGGTTAGCTTTGAATGAAGTGATTTCTTCAAATTAAATGAAAGGAATAACCAGCATATAAACAATGTTTTTGATTTTAAAGGGCCAATCTTTGTGAAGTTGACTGTTGTGGTGTGCTTAAAAGCTTAACTGCAGAGTGGGCTTTGAAAGTTTTTGCATCTTTGATTTAATAACAATGTGGAGTTTGGATCCAAATAAATGGGGAAAGATGTTTAGGAAAAGGCTAAGGTCTTCAGAGGAGAATAACAGCCACGGGATAGACATTAAGAGTAAGCAGACAGCCTGTGGCATGACTGATGGCTTGAGACTAACGAAATGCCGAAAGAAAGTAAAAATTGCCAAGAATCAAGCTGAGATAGATGTTGCAAAGGATATTAATAGAAGTAGTAAGAAAAAAAACAACCAAACCAAACCCAGCAAAAATAGTACAAAAAACTTCAGACATTAGGAAAGTGAAGAAGTGGGGCTGTCACATGGTGAGGGTAGGATGGAAATAAATACAGCCAGATTGTCACCAAAATGAAATGAATATTTTGCTTTTGTTTGCAGCAGAACCAGTGAGGAATACAAATAAGGAAAAAGCACGGTGACTAGCAGGAATGGGACCAGAAGACTATCATTTCTCAGATGAAAGCAAATTAGAAGTTGCTCAGCATGCTTCTTTCCAAGAAAAATTGGAAACAGTGGTGTCTGAGGTGGATGAAGAAATGGCATGCAAACTCTGAACATCCTGCCTCGGGGCAAAGGTGAAACAAAAAGAAAGGATCTATTGATCTGACCTTACAGTGCACAAGACTTTAGGTGGCTTGTTTTGTTACGTTTTAACGATAAGTATGATGAGAGACATAAGGGTATTACAGCAAAGCCTTTGTCACATTTAAATGATAGCACTCTACCCAGAGAGCTGTCTCGGGAAGACTGTTATCTTTCCCAGCCAAGGGAAATTCTGCAAACCTACCTGGGGTGCTGCAGGGTATGATGCTGCATTAGGTGGAAAACTGCAGCTTTGGACCTGAACAAGAGTTGTCAGGAGAGCCAGTGACCAGCTGGGAGGAGGCATTGGGCCTGACTGAAGGGACAACTGGTGTGCTTTCCTAATTCCTAATAACTCTTAAGTATCCGTCCTAAGAATTCTTAAAAGTCTACCCAGGACAACCCCCATTGTGACACTGGCACACCCAGAAAAGAAAGAAGATCTATGCCTTGCAGGTGGGACTGTGGAAGGCAAGTCCTGCGGTCACAGGTGACTCCCATACTTAGGCGCCAAAATCCCATTAGTGTCTTGTTCACAGGGTTTTGCTCTTGGGCCCTAGCTGAGAGGTTGACAAAATTCCCATTCGAGGATATTTTAAATCTGTCTTTCTTTCCTCCCCTTCTCCCATAGAAGTGATTTTAATGTAGTAGAAGGATTTCTTCCAAGAGCTGTAGGTTTTGAGGGCATTGTGCTTCAGGAATCCTTTACAGGAGACTCTTAAAACATTGCAGAAAAGTTTTGCCATCGTTTCATAACTGATTTCTTTTCATCAGTTTTGAGGCAGCTCTGGAGAATAAATAGCTGTCGGAACATGGTGCACAGAGGCCATCATCAATTCATAAGAGCACTTAAAGTGTGGAGTTTTATGGTTTGCACTCTCATGTTGGCAAATGTGATAACAGTTTTTTTTTTTCTTTTTCCAGAAAGGAAGAAAGCAGTCCCAGTGTTTTACTTGCCTGGCTAATAGGACAGTGAAGCAGCCAATCCTGCTGGGTCTGAAAGTTCCTGCCTAGTGTCTCTGTTGCTCAGTGTTATCCAGCTCAGCAGGATCCCAAGGCTGGCAGAAATGGCTCTGGTTTTCCATAATAGGCAGCAATACTCTATATGATTGGCCTCTGGTTTGTTGAGATTTTTCTAAATCTAACTGATAAGACTAGTCTCCTTGCCCCATGCCAAAAATGTTCATTTTCTAGGCTTTAACCAATACCTGATGCATTTTAAAGAAGACAAAATTATCTTTAATGGAGAAAACACTCTGAGATTATATAATGTTCCTCTTTTAATTTTTCTTACCTGAAACCAAAGTTATCTTTTCTTCAGAGAATATAATTATGCAAAGAATAATGATTTTTCTGTGGTAAGGTAAGACTGAGGTATCAGTTCAGCTGATCACGAATGAACCCCGGCTGCTCTAAGGGAAAGTTTCCTGTGATGCTGATGAGAGCTGGGACAGCCAAGTACTTGTTTTCTTAAGAGTAGTGCGAGGCTTGCAGAGATTCTTTCTGAGCAATGTTCTAGCAGTCTTATTGGCCAAACTGAAATGGCCAAATTGTATAAACCAGTGGTTTCAAACCAGGACACTGGTTGGTGTTAAAACATGCTGAGGAGATACAAAAAGTAATCAAAAGGGTTTGGTTTATTTTAAGTAAAATAAAACATGCATTCCAATAAGTGGAATAAAGAAGTGAGGGGAAAGGAAATTGGTGCATTTTAGTTTTGCTGAAAATTAAAGTCCTTGTACCAATCCTCTCCAGGTGCTTGGGTTGTTTGTGCTGGGTTTTTTTTCCCCCCGAGAGTGAAGAGGCCTTTTAATTAAGAAATATTGAGCAACACTAATATGAGAGAAAACTGATTTGAGTTGCAAAGTTATATGGGATAGCCTGTTGCTCTTTGTAGCACATGCAGAGGAATGAAGCAGAGCATTCCGTGTTTTGGCTCTTCTAAGTCACTGACCCTCTGCTGTATGGATTCACTGCAGATCAGCTGTGATTTCTACAATAGCAAAGCTATCATAACTCAGCTGCAGAAAATGCTCTCTCCAGACCTCTCCCATTTAGCATCCAAATGTTAGCCCTCAGTTAAATAAGCAAACAACCCTTCACACATAGAAGGCATGCTTCTCATTCTATTAGCAAGACTAGATTATGTCTCTGATATTTTGAATGGGTATCTTCCTCTTGTGTGAGTTTGTTAACACGTGGTGCAAAACATTTGCAAGGAATAATATATCCATCCTATTATTCCAGTGAGTGTGAGTGCTGAAAGGATAAGTCCATCTTTTGTAGCTGAAAGGAGTTATCACATTCTGAAAATTATTGGTGAAGTGCAAAGTTACTCTTTTCCTTCCATGAATAATATGGAAAGGAAAAAGATCTTTGTCTAGCCAAAAGTACATTAACTACCACAGATGACTGTATGGTCCAGAGTCATAAAATGGATTATGAGAAGTCAGTAACACTATCGTATAGCTGAATTATTCCAGAATTTACACAGATTCAGATTAAAGTAGGTAGAACTGCCTCCAGCTTGTGGAGGCATTAGCTTTAATGCCTTGGTCAAGATGAGCCCTGGCTGTAGTCTTATTTAATAATAGGGATGAACATTTTCTTCTAAAGTGATGTACTATGATGCATACATAACTATTTAAGATTAAATGTGAAAGTTGCCATCCTTTTTGCAAGGTTTGTCATTGTTGTGATAGAAATCTCCAGTTTTACTGAGCAGAGATAGTTACTTTCAAAGCCAGAACTTGCTTTACAAAGCACTTGGCAAGTAAAGCCATAAAATGATTCTTCTTACTGACTTTCGTGAACCATAAGTTTGCACTTACACAGCTTTTTCCTTAACTAGACTGTTCACATTTCTGCAAGATCATGCTGCTTGCAAACTAAATATCAAAGGTATTATTTGTTTCTTCTTGCCAGTAGGTAAAGGGGGCCACTGCTGGGTTCAGTTACACACAGTCACAAAGCAAGTCTGTAAAAAGGTGGGATTGAATCAGGAGGCTTTTTCCCTTGCTCCTACTATTTTATTTACAAGAAGCTGCAGCACAGATATAAAGCTTAAAATCCCCCAGCAGGTATACAAATAACGATTCACATAGGTAATTTTCTGCCTAGTCTTTGGCTCGGCTTCTTGCTTTTCTATTACACTGGGCAGCAAAGACAGACCCTTAGCTTAGATTTACAGGTAAGAGCCCAGGGAAATCTGCAGGGTCTCAGACTGGTCATGGAGGTTCCCAATAGTACAGGGAGGAAGGGGGAGACAGCACTGGTCTCTCAGCAAGAGGAAAGACATGTTTAATTCTGGATCACCCTAAGATGGAAGGGGAGAGGGCAAGTGCTGCAGAGAGCCTAGGGAGCTGTGGATCACCCTGAAGAGCAGCTGGGTACAGCACGGTGGGTCCCAGGTGGGGAGATGTCTCACTTTATCTCAATCAGTTCTGAGCTCTGCTAACTGCCTTCATCTTGCTCTAGCTATGCCGTATCTCTGCTTTCACTGCTTCATGGTAAAAGCCCTTTCATGCCTTGCATTAAATAGTGGGAAGATGACCAGCAAGATGGCAACTGTTCTCTAGTGAACCTGAATCTCAACTTCCTGAAGAATGGGTAAGAACCACTGAATCTAGGATTACTCTGCTCCTAATAATTGGAGAAAAATGACCAATAACCTAAGAAATGGGGTTCATGTTTTATATATAATTATCATGGGGTATTTTAAATTACATTAAGCATTAGGAAGACTCAGGTCCCAACAGAGTAGGCACTGAACATATGAAGGAACTCTGCAGGAAGTGCTTGTTTTGAAAGGCAATCAACAGATTTCAGAGCGGTCTGACAGATCACAGCCTGATGCTTCAGTCATCTTGACAGAAATCTGGTTTCTTGCAGAAATCTTAGCCAGATTTCACCCTCCCCACTCCTATGCCATTACAGTCAGGCAATGGGGCACAAGATGTGTGTCTTTGAGTGGTCTGGCCAAGCACCACTTATGTGCAATGTGGAGACTGCTAGCACAGGCTAGCAGTTCCTCTTCATCGGTGATGGCAAATTTGGTTTGGACAGGCCTTTGACACCTGTTGGAAGCCAACAGTTACAGTATCACTCTTTTGCCCCAGAATTTTGTTTACTTCATCCTTCACAAGCCTTAACAAAATCTGCTGTGCTTTATCTGTGTTTCCATGTTTGGCGTATCTTAGAGATACGACCGAGTGGAATGGCCCATCTAAAATCCTGTAATTTTGTTGCCTTCATCCTGTGGGATGTGCTGTTGAGGAACCATCCCAACTGTGGTTTTATCTGAGTGTAGGCCTTCTGGTCTTGGCATGAACACCTTAGTTAGTATATCATTGCTGTCAGTTTGTCCTTGGGAACTGGCAGAAGCTGCTCTTTTAACCCTTGTCTTGCTGTTTTTTCTGGTGCTTTCACACACACATTTCCATTCAGGCTTTGCTTAGACCAGATTATTTCTGTTACAAACTTCCAGTGAGGAGTAACTTGTGCTTGGTGTGAGACTTACTGTGAACATTTGGTTTCCCCACTACTCCCCAGCAGATGTTTTAAGAAGCCTCTGGGCTTTTTGTGTTGTGTTCTTTTTTTTTGTTTGTTTGTTTGGTTGTTTTTTTGTTGGTTTATTGATTGATTTTTGTCACCTGGCTGCAGATACTCACATCCATTTTAAGCAGTGATTGCAGTGGCTCTGTAAGTCAAGCTCTCAAGGCTGAGGTGTGTCCGCATATCCTTTTTGTGGACTGATGTGAGGTGAGTTTGCTCATTCTCTGTGTTACAGCAGTGAGGCTGAGGTCAAGCTCAGTCTCTTGGCTAGGCTTTTTAGCTTGGGCACAACAAAATGCTGGTGCAGGCTCTGCAGCATTTTGTTGTTCCTTTGCTTCTGTGCAAAAAACCCTGGGTGGAAATAGCCTTTGAAAACTGGCAGGGATACAGCTGCTTTTCTTCTCCCCTAAGGGATAGTACAGGGTTTGTATTAGGACAGTTAGCAGGCTGAATTTTCAGTTCTTTTCAGTCACTGGGGTGTGTTGTTCTTATTTCTTTGCCTTTGTCAGAGAGAGCTTTGCTATTATTGCGTGTGGAGGGGGCAGATAAGCTCTGCCAGCTGCTTCTGCACAAGGCTCCTTTGCCCCCTGTCTCTTGCAGCTATGGGATTTGTAGGAGTGTGGTGGCTCTTGCAATTCAGAGAGACCTTTGTTATCCTCTCCTATTTGAAGTAAATGGCCAATCTTAGTATTAGGCTGGCTACTACCTACCTGACCTCTGAGGATTGGGCCCTACGTTCAGGGCATATTTGACAAATGATTCTTTAGCAGTGGTGCTGGCTTAAGCAATTATTTCCATGTACTCTGTTGCTTCTGGGCCATTTGTGCCTACCTCATTTTGTCTTTGGGTTTTTTCTCTTCTCTTAAGTCAGATAATTTTCTGCATTCAGTCCCTAGCATGATCGTGTGGACACTTGAGTCAGTCCCGCCTGAGGGGCTGCTATAAGAGGACAGAAGTTAAAAGAGCAGGATGAGGGCAACTCTGCTGGGGAGTACTGAGCCAGCTTAAAGCAGTGCTGCTAGTGATAGTGCAACCACAGCCTCAGAGGTTTTGATTTGGACACTGAAGCTTTAAAGACGACAGGGAAATTAAAGTCACAGAGACTGGCTAACGTCATTCAGGCTTTGGCCTTGGCATCACCCAGTTGCATGAATACAACTGCAAAACTTCTTGTGCTTTTTAGACAGGCCTCCTAAAGCTCATGAGATCATGCTGTCTGTCGCTTCCCCCTCAAAAATGACCAATTTCATCCAAATCTGAGAGATGAGTTGAAGACACAAACATACTGAAGCTCCCATATGTGCTCCTCTTTGGAAAAGACTGCAGCCTGCACCAGCAGTCACTGGTTTTGTTTGGCCAGCAGAGTGGTCAGTCATCACTGATGGATCCTGCCCAAGCAATCAGCCCATCTGTGGCTTGGGATTGGCCACGACAGAATCTGTCTCTGACTTAGCACATGGGAAGAGGTTGGAGGTAGGATGTGCACATCCATGCACTGCAGTGATTAGTAGATGTGAAGGGGATTACAAAAATAAGAGGGAAAGGGTGAATCACAGGGGACATAAGGAAGGAAGAAGGGGATATTGTGTGAAGAGCAGAGAGCAGGGTTGTAGGATGCAAGCCTGTAGAAAACTAAGCTTCTTCAGCTCTGCTTCTCCCAGAACAATGTTTATTTTTCCTTAATGTCAGCTCAGGGAGCTGCAGCTACACAGCCTGTACCTCATTAAGGATTATGACTCAGAAGCACAGAAAATTTGAGATATTTGGTCTCAAATATTGCTGAGTTCTGCCTACATGTGCAGAGGCACTACTCTAACTCTTGCAGAGTAATGTTTGTCTTGTTTGCAGTAGGATAGCAGGTTTGGAGGGAGATACAAGTCATTCTATCTTCATCTTTCTTGGAAGACTTGCTTCACCAGGAGAAAGAGACTGAGTTTCAGGGGCTTTTGCAGAGCAGTGTGGTTATAGATATACCACCAACACACAAGAAGGGAGTGATGAGATTCTGGCCTCTTTTGAAGAGCACAAATTATAACCATTTTTCCCCTGGTTTTTCTACAGTCTTCCTAGATATTAAGTTCACATTGCCCGTTTCAACTGACAAGTGGTCAAAGTATATATGCTATAATTTTTTTTCCTCAGTGTGAGAGGACAGTTTTTATTCACTTTGGCTCCTCAGAGAAGATGTGACTAGATGCAGTCCAAGCCCCGGTGCCTGTGTACAAGCACTCCTCAGCTTTGTTCTCTGAATACTCCTTTTACCAGATGCTCTTCTTGCTGGGAGAGATAGCAAGGTTGGGTATTCTGTGCTGAAAGCACTTCTGCCTTCACCAGGGGCTGTTGGATTGGTGTTGCCAAAGTTCTCATTTGCAAACCCCTCCATTATTTAAGCTAGACACTCTGAGGAGAAACTCCTCCTGCTCAGTGGCTGCAGGGGAGGTCAAGATAAGTGGGGAGCTGGATTCCTCTGTTTCTTCTGCTTGTGGGTCAAGGTCTGTCCAGCAACAGCCAGAGAAAGGTTATTCCACTTGTTAAAGCTCTGCTGAGATAAAAGAAAATCGTGAAGGTGAAATGACCACCTTTATATTCAGAGGATGGGGTGAGCAGCAGGAGAATTTGTTGCTCTCCAGATAGCTAATAGTGGTATTTGGGATGACTGATGGTGCTGATGGGCTTTTCTCCAGGGGGTCTGCTGGGTTGCAAGAGCAGGACTGGGTTTAAAGGGCTATTACCAGCCTCTTGCCCCCTTTCCCTCTACAGATAACAAACTTGTCCTCGGAGCTGGTGGGAAATAGACTCCTACATAAAAGCTATCAGCCTCTGTCAAGCCTTGTCCAAGCTGTCAGTGAACAGTGTGGTTTCTGAGGGCTGTTGAGAAGTTTTGCTTCTAGGCTTCTTGCCCAGCTGCCAGTTGGGGTGACGGCCCCAGCAGGCTGCTTCTCAGCCTGGTGCCCAACTGCATCTGCACCACTGGCCTGGCTCTGGCTCCTGCTCTGCCCCTGCCTCTTTCCCCAATCATCCTCCTGACATGGTCCTCTTCATAGCCCTGTGACTTCAGCTCCTGATTTCTGACTTGCACTGACTCTGTTTTCATCCTCCTCTCATGTAGCATGCAGAGACCCTCTGGATTACTTTGCCTGACTTCTGATCTGCTTTGTGTTTCATCAAGCTCCTTGATGTCCTGCTCACTGGTGACTGTAAGGTCCTGCCTGGTCCGTTGCCCCTTTCCCACTTGGGAAGATGGCTTGAAAGACATTTTTCTAAGCACAGTTAATTGTTTACTCTATCCAAGGTTTGGGGGGAGTTGGGGCTAGCACATGTGACAGTGTTGTCAACAAGGTGGGAAGGGAGTGAGGGATGCAGAAATGGGAAGTAGAAAGGAATGGTTTGTATATCTTTGGTATGTAAGCATGTGTATGTGAGTGAGACCAAAGGTCTGTCTGGCCTAATACCCTGTCCCCAGCTCTTGGCAACAGCAGACACTTAGGAAAAGAGCATAGGAAATGAGGCATTCACATATTTTTTAATATAGTAAACGAGCAGGTTCTCTGCAAAGACTGCAGGGGTTATTATCCAGACTCCACTCAATCTTTTCTAGTGTTAATACTTATTTTCTTATGTGAACTATTTACTCACTATTAGCACCATAAATTAGACTCACAGAATAGAATCACAGAATAGTTTGGGTTGGAAGGGACCTTTAAAGGTCATCTAGTCCAACCCCTCTGCAATGAGCAGGGACATTTTCAACCAGATCAGGTTGCTGAGAGCAACCTGATGCTGAATGCTTCCAGGGATGGAACATCTACCAACTCTCTGGGTAACCTTTTCCAGTGTTAAACCATTGTAGAAAAATTGTAAAAACTTTCTTCCTTATATCTACTCTAAATCTACCCTCTTTTAGCTTTAAAGCTGTTACCCCTTTTCCTATCATAAGCCCTGCTAAAGGGTTTGTTCACATCTTTCTTATAAGCCCCCTTTAAGTACTGGAAGGCAGCAATAAGGTCTCCCCAAGCCTTCTCTTCTCCAGGCTGAACAGCCTCACCTCTCAGCCTATCCTCACAGGAGAGGTCCTCCAGCCCTCTGACCATCTTTGTAGCCCTCCTCTGGATCCGCTCCAACAGGTACATGTCCTTCCTGTGCTGAGGGCTCCAGAGCTGGACCCCACTCCAGGTGGGGTCTCGCCAGAGCAGAGTAGAGGGGAGGAATCACTTCCCTTGATCTGCTGGCTACGTTGCTTTTGATGCAACCCAAGACGAGGCTGGCTTTCTGGGCTGTGAGAAAAATTAATGCTGCCGTTTTGGGGAGGAGTGACATGCTGAGAGTTAGAATCAAGTAGTCTTACATTTCCTGCAGGCAATGGGTTGCAAAGAGAGGAATATTACAATTTTATGTAACATGATACAGTGCCTGCACAGACTATCTGCTCTCCAGCTATCAGTAATACTTATATTTCTTATTCCCACTGTTGTGTTTTTACAACATCTTGTTCTGTCTTTATAGCCTTACAGCAATCACTGTCACAGCTTTTGAACTGAGGCTAATAGAGGACAACTTGTATTGGCCTCCACTAAACATAACTCACAGCAAAATTAAGCTGGACATTTATAGATTTGTCCATTCAGTGTTGCAAATAACCAGAATTTGGAACATGCACATATAATTTAGCAAGCTGGTTGAACTAACTCATTAGAAAAAGAAAAAAGTAATTAACCTGCCACAGAAGTGACTTTAATGCAAAATGACTTTAATACAAAACAGGTGAAGTGTGAATCTTACTGATTACTGCTGCAGTGCTTGCAGTTAAGCATGAATTTCTACTTTAACTCAAATTTGGGAATATCTGCAACACCATGATAGGTAACCACAGAAAGCTGTCATAACAGGTAACCAAAAGGTCAATATAAACAACTCTGACATCCATCAGTTCTACACTGTGATAGCTTTGGTGCCCTCTGGACTCCTTTGATTTCCACAGCCCTTCAATATGTTGGCATAAGGATGTCCTATGCTGCCTTCCTGGTTGGCTTTTATACAGACACAGTGCAAGATCTTTGCTTTTAATTAACAAGATCGTGCATGTTTTTAACTCTCAATACCTTATAGAACCTCCTTCTTAGCATAGCAGTATGGCAGTAGTGGGAATGTCAATGTCCTGGACATCAGAGAAAAGATACCAGATGAGCTTGAAGGAAGAGTCCACTCTTTTTAGAAGTAGATCCATGTTCACATTACAGAAAACTGGGACTCGTGACCTTCAAGTGTTAAGACAAAGGTGCCAAGCTAAGGTTTGCTTAGACTTTTGCTCAGTGTGGGTTGTACTTAAGTAGTATCTCATAAAAAGAGGACATAGCAACAACTTCAGGCCCTCAGGTTGCTTTCCCTCCACTTAGCCCCACACAGTTAGCCTGGAGTTATTACTGACTGCTGTAAGGGCAAGGTTTCGTCTGGGAACTTTATCTAAATCATAAGCTCTCTGCAGAAACTAGTAATGTTTAATAAAAATACACACTCCATGCCCTTTTTAGCGTGTGGTTTTTAAAACTACTTTACAAAGGAGGAAAATAGTGTGTAGCCACTCAAAATGAAAGAAAAAAATACTCCCTCAAGTGATGACAGTCACATTTTTTAGATACATTTTCTCTTTTCTCTTGTGTCCGTATTTAAAAAGCAAAGCAGGAAAGTGCTCTGTACAGCCTTGAATAATAGCTAATTTTAATGCAGAATCCTCCATAGAGATCTACTGCGTTGCATTGGAACCCATATTACCCACAGAGGAAATGTCATAGTAACCCCTTTGTAGCTATGTAGCCCTGCCAGTTAAGCCCTCTGCAAGACTGTGCACGAGCAACGTTACACCACAAATGTTAAATGGTAATCTGAGACTCTGCAATCTAACAGCACACTCACATTAATATTATGAAATTATTGTTTACATTGCAATAATTCCCAGATACTCCAGTTGAGAGCAGAGTCCCTATAGTGCTGCTCAATTGTAGATTAAAGTTCAATTTAGGCCCTGGAGAGTGTGCTTTCTAAAGCAAAAAAGAGAATCCCTGCTGGTGTACAGAGGGAAGTTTAATTGCCTTCTGCCTGGGTGTGCTGCATTACAGCAGCTGAGACTGCAGCCCAAAGGAGCTGGGACACTGAGGGGAAAATGCCACGGGCTTGGGCTGGTTTTATGCACAAGCCGTGTGCATTTTCCCTTCCCTCTTTATCTCTTTACATGTCAGAGCTATGTCATCCCACCTCATCTACCCATTCCTCTGTGCACTTTGAACATCGCTTCTCCAGCTACCCTCCACATGTTCGTTGATTCACCTTTCTTTCTCTTTATACATACACTCGGCTCTCAAAGCCATGTTCTCCTACTGAGGCCACCTCCAAATAAGACTGTCCCTTGCTCACAATGGGAACCCTCTCCAACTCATAGAATCATAGAATGGTTAGAGTTGGAAGGAACCTTGAAGATCAACGAGTTCCAACCCCCCTGCCATGGGCAGGGACACCTCCCACTAGA
>VZRU01015704.1:119518-136133 GCA_013398155.1 Pedionomus torquatus | reverse complement strand
CTTAGGACTGCCCTCCAGCCATTCTCTGCCCAACCTGTATTTGTGCCTGGGATTGCCATGTCCCAGGTACAGGACCTTGCACTTGGCTTGGTTGAAGTTCATGCCATTTGCATTAGCCCACCTCTCAAGCCTGTCCAGGTCCCTCTGGATGGCATCCCTTCCCTCCAGTGTATCGACTGCACCACCAAGCTTGGTGTCATCAGCAAACTTGCTGAGGGTGCATTTAATCCCCGTCCACAACTCCAACAAAGATGTTAAATAGCACAAGTCCCTGTACCGACCCTTGTGGGACACCACTCGTCACTGTCTGCCACTTGGACATTGAGCCGTGGACCACAATCCTTTGAGTGCGGCCATCCAGCCAGTTCCTTATCCACTGAGTGGTCCATCCATCAAACTGACCCCTTTCCCACCAGAGCTCCTTCCAGCACGGATTTTGTGGCAGCTGGGGCAGGGTTCCCATATCATTAGGGAAGTACTGCTCTGACCCTAACGTCAGCATTACTTCAAGGGCTCAGGACTCGTGCTCTGCTCTGAGAGACAGGGTTGGTGCCTGGGACAAGGTTTTGGGCTGTGAGGGGGGAGGAGCTCACCCTCATCACCATGGATTGCTGCAAATCATCTATTAATTGTTCTGAATGAAAAGCAAATGCCACGATGGTATTGCTCAGCAGGATTTTACCCTGGGAATCACAGCCTTTCTAATTGAGACAGAATAAGGGAAATAAAAGGGGAGTTTGACTTCACATTTTTGTTTTCCTAAATTACTGAGAGCTCAGACACAACTGCTTTCACAAGCAGTAACCCCACTGTTTAAATGACAAGTTAAAGCTCCAGGGTTCAGCAGCCATGGCTTCTTAAAAGTACCACAGTGCTTGATCTTGATTAATATGAGTTCTGCAAATGGAACTGGTAGAAATGTCTTATTCCCTATTCTCTCTTTGGCTGCTGAAGTATAATGCTGTAAGCTGACTGGTTTGTTAGATTCCTAGGAGAGGCGAGAAAAAAGATTGGTAAGAAAATACTCCCAAATATATCAGACTGTACTAGAGTAGAAAATGAGCTTCAATTTGATAAAATGGGTGGAAATGTTCCTTCTGAAAAATCTGACCGCTATCACATTTTTGTCTGAATTTGTGAAAAGTGTGTAATTTTTATCTTCCTGAGTGATATATCACCTTCACTACCATCCCAGCAACGTAGCAAAATCCTAGCTACGTTTTTAGCATTGCTGCTTACCTGCTGTGACTCACACAAGATCTGTTCCACTAGTATTCTTCACAATCAAAGCTAAAAATAATTCCCTCTAAAGAGACAAAGACTCTGTCGGATAGGAAGAGTTTTTATTAAGCAATGGGAGGATTTTTTGTTTTAGGAGACTCACTTAGAGAAACAGGTTCTTCTTTCATACATGGTTTTTCTGGGAGCAAATCAATGCATTTAATTTGACTTTTAACCTTGCTGGACAATCGATAATGCCTTCAATCTAAGATTTCAAATGAGTATGTCTAAAATTCAGAAGTGAAAGCCCTTTTTCAAAAACCCAAGAGTGATTTGCTTTTGACTGAATCCATACTAAGAAGAGGGCTTAGTGCTAGTTGTAAGAAAAGAGGCCCAGTTCTGAAAAGCTGAAAAAATAAGGTGTAGAAATAAACCAAGGAGTGCAGTCCATGTCTCAGTAGTCGTTCAGGGTAGTCTGTTCTTATATGTTGAAATACACTTCGTATGCCAGTGATAGTCATGCATGTTTGCCCAAACCTTCAGGCTCTAGACTCTGTAGCAACCTGCTTCTATGTGTCTCAGATGGGGAGGGAGAACAGGGGCAGAAAACTTCTTATTTTTACTGGATATCTGCCCTGATCTTTTGCAGATTAAGGCAGATCCCAGACATGTTCATGTTTTGCATGACTGAGCAGCGCTGTTAGCCCATCTTACTGCAGAACTGCATCACCCGCAATACTTACTGCGGGAGGCCAGAGATGTGTTCATGCACACTGAGACTGGATTAAGCTACTGATCAGTCTCTGCTGAAACTTCTTTTTCTTTCCTAAAACACCAGTTATCAAGCTTTTGGCCTTCTCTTCACCCTTTGTCCAATTTCATCTATCCTCTTGTTACTCACGTCATGGTCTGTTTAGCCCAGCCTATCCGTTTGTGACAGGCAGGAATTTGGGAGCAATTCTTGTTAACTGTAAACTACCAGGTTTATGTGCATTGATTCGATGGATGTGACAGCTCGTTTCAACTGCAGACCTTCCCCTTTGTCTTTTGAGTGATTTACTTTTCCTTCTGTTTATACATACTTGAGAAAAATCTCTACAGAACACAGCAATTTTACCAGTGATGGTCTACACGGTTTTGGTTTTTTTCTTACATGCATTTGCGATTTCAAAGGGAGCTATATTTAATAAGGATGTTTTACTGAGGGGCTGCCAATATTTTGACAAGCAGTTCCTACAGAAATTTACCCTTTTACCATGTGATAGACCCTGATATGTACCTTGAATGGATGAGTTAGCACAAAAGAGGGATTTGCAGATTACAAACCACATGGAGTTTTGATTATGTAGGTTGAGCATCTCTGCAACACAATCCACCTTCCCAAAAATTTTGATAGAAAAATGGGGTTTTTTTGGGAAAACCCACTCAAGAAAACCCAAGCAACAAACAAACCAAAACCAATCACACACAGCTTTTGCTTTTTCAATTTTAAGATTGTCAGAAGTGAGAAATCCACCATAACCATCACTACAGCTTTCTAATGGATTGCCAAATATGGGAAATTCAACATTAATACAGCTTGGTAATGATTATCTATCCTCACCTTTCAGATTTTGCATGTCATTTTTAGTTTGAGTTTATAGCTATTCAATTGTATTTTTTTTTTGTTTGTTAGATGGAAGAGCCCTCACTTATCAGATTTCTGTTCCCATGTAGATAGATATTTACAGGCCATGATCTAATTATCACCTTCTCCTTATTAAGCTAAACAGGCTGAGCTACTTGAGAAATCCAAAATCTTTTTTATTACCCAGTCATCTAGAGATGATGTATAGTAAATTAAAGATATTCTTGTCATGTATTTGATGACATTAAATTTGTCTTCAAGCATGATTTTGTGTTAAACCAATGCTTATTTGGTGGTTCTTCTTTCCTATTAACTGTTACCACATTGCCCTCCTGCATGATTCAGTCAGGCTTACTTCCTCAGGACAGATCCTGCTTCTACTGCAATGAGGCCACCCTGACTGCACAGGTTTCTGTCTATGTACAAGGTGGAACATCAAAACTGAATCTCTCAGCCCGCATCCCACTTGCTAGGTATGCATTCCTTCCTGAGCCATGGGCTGTCTGCACTCCCTAATTCAGAAATTATTTCCATTCATCCTCTAAATTCCCCCAAAGTCCTAAAATTTCTTAAGCGTTGGGGGAGGCTGTGATGCTAATGCTGATGTGCACCATTACAAATGAATGACTTGTTAAGTTTGGAAGGCTGTATGACCTGAGTGACACCATGAGGCTCAGCCCCAGGACAGGAGAAGCACCACTTCTGTGGTCTCTCTGTTTATCTTGGGCCGAGATGCTGGTTTCATTTTTCTAAACAATACTTCTCTAACAAGTATTGCTTGTCTTTCTTGGGTAGACAGATTGCCATTTTGAAAGCAGACTTGACTCTTTCATGGTTTCTGTTGAGCAATCATCCACAATTATATCCCATACCACTTTCCACTGTCTTTGATCAATCCTCTCATCAGTTATTATTTGCTTCCTAATACTGACTTCTTGCTGTGCAGAATTTCCCTGTGATCTTCCTGCAGCCTGTGGGCCTCTGTTCATCACACAAAACCTTGCCTTTCCATTTAATATAAACTTTATCTTAACTAGTGGATGAATTCAGGCAAATGGCAAGGAAAACCACCGTACACTGTGTGTATTTTCTGTAAATATTTGTACATATTTTCTGAGTCATTAGAGAATATAATGCTACTGTGCAAAGTGCTCAGGATATACAACATGGAAAAGGAAGAAGGGGACCAGTGGACAAGAGAAAAAAATGAAGGTATTTTCTTTGGAAAGAGGGAAGAAAAAGAAGGAATCAATCTAGCACCCCAACAACATCATGAAAATCGTGACATAGAATAACTGCCTAGAGCTTTAAAAAGAAAAAAATGTTCACTGTAAAGAACACTAGTTTATGGTTTCAGAATGATAGCAGGTATGATTCCAACGGAAAATGTTTAGGGAAATCATATCAACCTCCCCTTCTGTTTCATGCTAGATACGGAGTTCCTTGGAGCTGCCTCCAACTCTCCCTGTGCCTTTGCTGTATGCATTGCAGAGATTACAGCTGTCACTGGTTGGCACAGATGTAAGATCATGGCCAAACTGGAGCCGTGATTGCATCAGTTTCACTTAATTCCATTTCTTGATTTAGGGGAAGAGAAAATGACATGATTATGACATTCCCTTCCTCTTTTTGACAAGACAATTATACTGAATTAATCTTTCTTAAGACCTGTCTTAATTGTTTCTGGGTTTCTGCAGTACATTTGTCTGTGCTGCTTGGCTATTTTTTTTTTTTCTGAGAGAAACTGCTCTTAAACTCCTGACTTCATAATTTCAGACTACATTGAACAGCAGGTTTTGTAAAATAGCAGCCATAAAATTTAATGCTGCTAAGGGAATAGTTAGGTATATCTATATACTATGATCATAAATGCATATGATCTTTGGACAGAGAGCCTAGAAAACCTTTAATTCAAGATTGCAGATTATTTCCTCTCATCACTGATGTTTTGAAGCATATCTTAAGCAAAATTCTCCTCTTCTATGTCATCCCATGCTGATGGCCAGAAACTCCCTACGTGAGTACAGCACTTGGTAGTCCTACATTGCTGGTAAATCTTTGAAAACTTATTAACAACCCAAATCCAAGGAGCCAAAGCCTGTTGCACCTTCATATCATGGTCAATGCAAAGGTTCTGATTGCTTTAATGGGTGTTGAATCAGGTTCACAGAGAGCAAATTTGGGTAAAAAACACCTCTGTGGTGATATCCATTGTGAGAAGGAATCTGTATCCCCCTCCCCAGTAAGGAAAGGATGTCTACATAGATTGGTGACAGGGCCAAGGCAGTGGAGCACTGCTCAGTGAGACGAACTAGCTACCAGCACCTAGAAAAGCAGCAAGGAAGGGGAAGGTTCAGCGCATTGAACATCCTTGAGTGAATTTAGGGTTGCCTTTCAATGTAACTAATGAGGTTGCCACACTAGAGAGGCTTAGGAGAATTTACTTAAAAGACAGTCAAATGGTACAGGAGGCATTTTTCAGGCACAGCTGTTCCATTGTATTTTACAATATAATAATGAACACCTACTAAAAACTAGGTAGACCATCCCGAGCTTAGAGCTAGGTAAACAAACATTGAGATGTTAGTGTGTATCACGCACTGTTATTGGAGCAGAACCCAGGTGTCCTGGGAAATTATGCCCAAGGAAAAATGAGAGAAAGAAGAGTAGACTTCTTTTTTAAGTTTCCAAAGAGTAACTGAAAGCAACCCCTTTGTTAAATATGTGTTAAATTTAAAGGAAAGCAAATAATCCATACTAGTAACAGACTACCTTGGGATCCTTTTGCCGCCTTGTTTCTCTCTCTTGGTAGAATTTGAGCTCATCTCATGCCTTTTAATGAGCTGACTCCCAGTTGGAAATGGCAACTTCTACTGTTTTCCCCAAACCCCCACTGTTTCATCAAACACTCATCATCATCAGTGTATGTTCTGTACACTGCATGGCAAAATCTACTGTAAGGAAGCAGTATCTTGTGCTGAAAAAAGGAAATCAGGATACTAACTTTTACTCTCTACCTTCTTAGTACTTTCAACGGCTAGTCCTAAGACTAGAAAGCTGGTCTGTGCACATATGAAACAAAAGCACATTGATACATGACATTAGGGCAATGGTGGGGTTTTTTGTTGCTGTTTCAGGATCTAAACCAGAAGCATTTGTTTCTCCCTTGTGTTTACAGCCACTTAACAGGTTGAAAAAAGCCGATGGCATCACAGCACTGCACCTCTAAGAATCCCTTCCAGCGTTCCGGGAACCATGGCCCAGGGCTCAGCTTTCAGCCACAACTTGAAATTCCTCAGCCGGGTGGAAGGCAACGAGAGGTTGTGATCGATAGCTCATTTTGACTAATTTTCTCTCACACTTTGTCACGCCTCTTTTCCCCAGACCTGTGATGCAAACCCAAACTGAGTGGGCAGTCTGGGGAGAGGCCGTGGGGATAGCTGTGCAGGCTGTTTTGCCAACCCCACATCTCAGCCTTGGTTTCTGGGTACCGACTGGTTCCCTGAGCTGTGTTTTGCAGCCTGCGGGGGTGTGGGGGCTAGGGGGGGAGGATACGATTAACAATTTGTTCATCTCCAGTCTACGTATTTTTTCCTGTCTCGAAGGGTAACTGGGGAGCTTCCAGGCAGGCACAATGTACCTGCTTATATTCAGGTGTGTGTGTGTGTATGTGCCTGTCTTTAGTATTTCAACAGCTAGGGTTTTAAAATCCCTGCTGCAAGAAATATTCCCATGCCGAATTCTGTATGAGGAAAAAAGCCCTTTTTTATAGGCAAGATTTTTTTGTAGATTGGAAATGATGTTGCTCAATTATTCTAGTTTGAATTCACAGTAAGTTCAATCATGATTCAAGGCATAGTTAGATGTTGACTGATCAGTCTTAATCTTTTCTTGTCCTTCATCGTTTTGCTCTTTTCATTTGCAGAATCTGATTATTTTTGCATTACAATTCCTAAAATAGGTCATTTTGCAATCATACATAGTCTTACACTACTTCATACTTCTTTCTTTCTTGCAAACAGAATCTGTTCATACGCTTTCGAAAATACTTACCTACTCTAACATACATTTATCCAAATACTTTTGCATTCTTGATGTACTAAGTGATAGACTGTCAGTAAAAAACAAAACTATCACATGCTTGGCCCAAATGATTATCAAATTAAAGAATGGAACTCATTAAAAAATGTGGGAAGTCAATATTTCATATTTGTGATTTATTTGCTGTAGAACCTTCACTGGTACCTGTCTGCATTTAAATTAATAAACAAAGAAAAGATCACCCACTCCTTCTCTCAAACTTGAAAAAACTCAGAATATATTTTTCAGATGTTCTAATTTCTCAAGTAATTGGACTTCTTATTTTATGACTTTGTCAAGACTTTATTCAGTCACTAGGTAAGAAAATCTTTTAACAGCAGTTACTCCAGTACTGAATAACTGCTGATTTTTGTATCTTGCCATGTATTCCTTCTTTTTTTTTTTTTTTTTTTTCTTTTATTTTCTTTTCCTGTTTCATGTTTTGAGGATACTGTCAATTTTAACATGGGCAAAACTGTCTTTTTACGAAATGTTGTTGAGATAGTGATGCAGTAACAGCAAAGCCACAGCATGCTGCTGCTTTTACTCTTTAAGGGTCATAGAGTCAGTGAGACAAGTTTGGGAATTTCAGCTCTTGGTCACTGAAGGCAGCAACTTCTAAAGATGCTCTTGTTGGAGCATCTATGCTTTCAGGCCTGATTTAGTTACGATAAGCTTCGCTTTGTAATAGTTTATCAGTAATTAATGTTTTTCTGGTGGCCTTCTCCCATTGGTGGCAAATATATTTGGTTAAAAATGCTCAAACCTCACATACTTATAGTTAAAAGAGAAAAATTTTAATACAAATAACAATAGTCACTGTTTAAATGCACCATAAATAAATGGCATATTGTCCTCTCTTGACAAATGCTCGTAATGTATATTGCAAGGCACTACTATGATACAAGACTCTTAATTCAAACAACATTGTAATTTTTCTTCTCCTCCAAATCTCAATTGAAACACACTACACCACTGTCTTTATCGTAAGTCTTTGGGCTGTGCTGGACCTGACATCTTGCATGGCTCTGCACTTCGGTTTGTTTGCTACAGTGTCTGCATCCATCAGTCACTGTCCCATCATCTCATCAGCCTGAGGATGCCTTTGGCTCCTGGTGAGCCTGTCATACAGGGTTCACATTGCCTGCATGTCCCTTGAGGATGCAGCCAGCACTGGCTGGACCCAGCACAGCCTGGTCCCATCCCAGGGACTGTCCCCAGCTTCCCACTTCCAAGCACCCACTCAAGGCACACTGAGGACTGGTGGCTGTTGCATGATCATAAGGGGATGGAATTAATTGCTGTCTCCTGGCTCTCCCCGCATCCACATTTGGCACAGGCAAGTGTCGAGCAGTGCCCAGTGGCACCAGCCACTGCACTTTGTGCTGTGGCATGGGAATCTCACAGTTTCTGGTGGGAAGCCCCGTGATTATCCAAGTCTGCAAAAATTCTGTAATTAGCAGGGCTCTTGACACTGTGTTGACTGCAGAAATACTTATGAGCTGTATCTCATCCCAAAAGCAACTCATCAGGGAATATGCATCGTTATTATTATTATTACTAGTGAATCTTGACTAGGACTGTGTTTCATAAAAAAAACAACCAAGAAAGCAGCAGCAGTTTTCCAATAACCCAGTGCAGTACAGCATTGTGGAATTAAGGCACCATACAATGCTTCTGTACCTTTAGCGATGATTGATTTGGTCCCAACACCCGGAGAAGGTGAGAAATAGCATGCCTCTGTGTAGCCTCCCACAATGATTTTAGCAAGCTCAGTTTCCTCTCAGCAGTCTTTGGTGAGACTGAAGCAGAAGGATTCATGTGTAGGACAGTGAACTTGCTTCTTGCTAGTACCTTTGCCGTTCTTCAAGTGATAATTTGACGAATCCTGACTTATAAATAGAGCTATACAGAAAAAAGGTCTCTGTTCTTAGACAATGTGCCCTGTGGGTGTGTTACGGAAGATAAATATCCCTTGCTTCTTGCAGTGCCTTTATTGGTCTCTTCTGGCAAATGTCAAATGCCATGCCAACTCTACAACTTCCAGCTTCCCTTCTGGAGTGCTAACACGCAGATGTCTTCTGGAAGATCTACAAGTATCCACTCATCCTTTTCATTAGATTCACTCTGAGAGGCTGAGCTATTTCCTGGGATGGTTTCTGTTCTCTTCTGATGTCTTCTTTCTTTCATAGTGATTCACATGGTGTACTACTGAAGTCAACCGTTAGCCACAGTGCTGCTCTACTCTACTCTTGCCTGTACATTGGATGTTAACGTTTCTTGTTATTGTTTCTTTGTCTTTACCATCATATCGTTCTCTTTGTCTTTTACCATCAGAATATCTATAGCAAGCATATTAGAAACAGGTTATCTGGATGTATTTTCTTTCTGTCTCAACATGGGTGTTCAGAAATAGTTCCCCAAATTCAGTCTCTGGTTTACAACGGGAGGTACATCTTACATGCATCCTTTAATTACTGACTTACAAATACAGTTTCATAGAGGTATAGGTCTTACTGTGAAGTCAGTCATAGTTCTTGAACTTGGATTAATGGGTATTCTTTTTCTAACCAGAAAACTTAAGGAGTGCTTTCTAATCTAGACTCCAACCAGGCCGACATTTAGTTTGCTATAATGATCTCTTCATTCTCGGTGTGTATGTGGGAGCAAGCACAATGACGACAGGCTTTTGCAGCCCCAATCTCCCTATCGAAATTTGTGAAGCACCTGTTGTCCATTTTCTTTGCAGCAGATTTTCTTACTTGGGCATTTGATTACTGCACACTACACTTAACCATCACTTCATGAATCCCTGGTTCTTTCAAATGCAGGGATGTTTTGTTTTGTTTTTTTTTATATATCTGACAGCAGAGACAGTCTGCAGTCTGCTTCATGTGGTGATCCACTTGGATTTGCTTCAGAGACTCCTTGTCAGTAATTGCTGCTTTTCTCCTCTGACACAAATGCACCTAAACATTTCTTCCCAACTGCAGATACACTAAAGCCCTGCTGCTGACACTGAATCTGCTGTACCTGACTCTCATTTCCATTTCTGGCAAGTCCAGGCAGTAACATAACTGTAAGACTGGCTTCTCTCAGAACTTGTGGTTTGTGAAAGTAGACTTTGAAGGAATGATAAATCAGCCATGGTATTTCTAAGACTGTGTGAATTATAAACACCTTTCTCATTCTCAAGAGGGAGGGAATGGGATGTCCAATGATTCCTTCTTCTTCTGTCTTTAGCTTCAGAAATGTGACAATTACATTGAAATGGTATATGCTCAACAATTCACAGCATTGTGTAAACCAGAGCATCAGTAACAGATGTACAGACCAAACAGATACTGTGACATTCAATTTTCATCTCAGTGATGTCTTTGGAAAGTTACTCATGTGGAAAGATTAACACGTACAGAAAGACAGGCTTACGTGTATGGTTTTCTAGCCTAAGTGAAACGGTGCCACAATCTTGCCATACTAGTTCCCACCTGGGTTTGGGGCTTACTCAGCCTATGATATTAATTGATGACGCAAACAGGGTATGGGTTTCCTCTGGGGTTTATTGTTGTAACGCCACTCTGACTCTGCCGGTATCACTAAACCACACCTGAGAAACCAAGGAGTCAGGTCTATAGATTACAGACTCTATACAATGATGACAGATAATATTGGACAATATTCTCTGGCTTCATTCATACATTAATAAATCAACAGAGATTTATTTTACGATATGTAGAGCAGCACCACTAAATCCTCGTCCTTTTAAAACCATGTTTATTGAGTTTCAGGCTGGCAAAGCCACGGATTACTCCAGAAAAAGCATTATGAAGTATATCAAAACCATAGTGGGAAAGCATATCCCCTTCTATGTAACGGCAGCTTACTGAATGGCAAATGCTTCCAAAATCAGGAAAAGGCAACTTCTTCCACACAGAGGTAGGAAATCAAGTTTTCATCCATACTAGGGATCTGGAAATTGCAGTCTTATCTTTTTGTGTTGTATGTGTTTATACATAACAGGGCAGCCTGCCAGCAGCTCCAGCCAAAACCAGCAGCAACAGCTTAGCTCTGAGCGGGTAGGTTTTTGCTGGAGCAGTGCATAAAGCAGGTACACTGGTTTGTCAACATTCAATTATAAGTATAGAGGTACTGCCTGCGGTGCTGACCCCCATTAGAAACATAACAAAACTGAACGGTAACGTGAGTGCTGCTAGAGCTAGAAAGCAAGGTACTTTTGTTGATGGAGAAGCTCTCCTAATGCAGTCCGGACACGGAGGAATCTTATTTGCATTCACACTTTGGCCCCCATCCACCATTCTGGCAATGCACAGGAAAATGAATCGACTGAGCTTCCAAAATTGCTTTAGAGACTCAAATAATGTCAAATCCGTTTCCTATGTCTGCAGCAATTATTTGAAAATTCAGAATTAAGAATCCCCAGTAAACTCGGCTCTATCTCTTGATTCTATGTTTTAAGGTGGGGGTTTTATTATCCCATCCTACTTCTTTGTATAGATGTGTTCTACAGAGCAGTTGGACCAGTCTTTTTCACACGTGGTCTGGGAACCACACATGATTCATAAGCTGTCAGAAGGCAATAGATGGAACAGGCCACCAAAACTTGGTATCAAATGTATACACATCATTCTGTGTATGCAAGCAAGAAAATAAGCAAGTTCATGAAAGAAAGCCTAGTAATGAGATACCCAAAGCTGAACCTAAGCTAGCATGGCTGCATTACGAGAAAAGGTCACCAAATTTTATCTGAGGTGGTTATGGCACTCTTGGACCAGATAATACCTTTTTATCACTTTTATCACTTAGCACTGGGCTAAGTGACCTCCAGCATCCCTTCCAGACCCACACTTCTGCAGCCACACAACACAGTATGTATTGGATTTACTTCACCCAACATGTAAACAGCTGTTCTGCAGCTGTTTACACTGAGCTGGGCTCCCTTTCTTACCGGTGGGAAACAGGCCTTGTCAGGAAAGCAAGCCTTGCTCTGGCTTTTGAGGTTGAAAATATATTGTTAAGAGAGGGGTTAAAATCAAAGGAGTATCTATCCAACACTTCCTTGGATCTAATTATTTATACGACTGTGATCCTCCTTCCCTTGTCCAGAGAAACTGCCACGAACATTAATGGGTATTTTTTCCATAAGAAGCTGCTCAAGATACAGCCCTTAGATTAGAGGTAAAAAAACCTCCAAATTCAGTATAAGTCAAGAGTGTTTGGTTCAGCTCCAAGTGCCTCATGAGAAGAACAGAACTAAAATTCACCTCAGGGCATCTGATGAGAAGGAATGCAATTTCAAGAGAAAGTATAGGGATCTGTAGTTACAGCAAAATATGTATTGTGTGTTTGTATTGTGCGAGGTTTTGTTCTTTGCTGAGCAGCATGACCTAATTCCCAGCATCACGTGATTTTTGTATTGGAAGACTCTTCTATAATACAGTAGAAATAATTTTCCAGTGGAAAAGACATGAATCTGATTTTCCTTTATTTTACCCAATAAAATAGTATAATGTTCCGCTTGTTTTTATTTGCTTATTTATTTAAACTTCATAACCCTTTTGGAAGATATGAATGCATAAAGCATATGCACATACTTATTTGTTGCTGGCAGTACGTAGTTTCATTAAGTTTTTATTCAAAAAGTGTACAAGGCATCAGGAAAAACAAAATTAAATTACATTTGGATTTAATATGATTTAAAGTCCATCTCCTACCACAATGGCAATTAAGCAGTTAGGCGTCGAAAGCGCACAGAGGGAATTTAATCCACCTTCCGTGCCTCCTGACTCACTCTGCTGCCTAAATCTTCTGGGTAAATTTTGCTTAGCTGCCTGAAGTTGTTTCAACTATGCACATGGAGACGAAAGTCAGGGGATGTCACCTCTGGCTAAAACAATCTGGCATTCCCAAAACAGGAATTTCTGTGTCCCAGTCTCATAATCTATCCCGGCTATCAGACTTTCTCTGATAATTTCTAATGGAGACCAACACTAGAAATGAAAGAAGAAAGGAAAAAAATCAAGCTGGAGTTGAGACATCTGGAAGGGAACTGTTTATACAAACTCAACAACTTTTGAAAAGTAGGCCCCTTATAGGCACTCCAAATCAGCATGTATTTTTAGCTTGTGACTTCTTTATTTCTAGCCATATTTCTTCTAACGTACTAGAAGTATTCATAACTATGATAACTGGACTTTTTAATATGCTTGTGTAACTCAAAAAAGTGACCAAATGAAAGCTGACTTTTTATCCCCAAAGGAAAAAAAAAAAGTTTTATGAGTTGAGAAATTTTGGCTGTAACAGCAATTCATTTTCAGGTAATTGTTAGAAAGCTAGGTTCCTGTTCGTTTGACAAAATCAACTGCACAACACTACTGAGAACACATCGAAGCAGAGAATACTGGAGAAGCGATTATAAAGGCAATGTTGAACATTTGGTAAGCTAAGAGGATATTCAGTTAGGTTGGATTTAAAGTCTTAACCTCTTCGGGAGACGAATTCTGCCTTTCTGTAGCTTTTGCAATACATGCACATTAATGCATTGTGTTGGCATGTGTTTTTGGTTAAAACCTCAGATTAATTAGAGCTTAAATTTAGGATCAGATGCGTCAACACCAGAAAATAACAGTGCTGTTGCTAGGGCACGCTTTTGCATACATGACCAGTGCTGTGCATGTGCCAGAGTGCCCCAGAATTTTCAATTACAGATGAGACCCGATTTAGCTTCAGCTTCGAGTCTCCTTGACCTTTCAGCAGCTGAGGTACCTTGGCTCATGTGGTACCCACTTTAAAAAACTACAAATGGCTGCCTGGCTTCTGCTCACTCCAGAAGTTAATCAGGGCTTCATTGCAGTTGGTGGGAAGTAACGAGGAGCTGCCTTTGGCCCGAGGTGTTGAGCGTGACTCAGACGTGGCCCAGTATTGAAACGTAATGTGGAAATGTCCTCCAGTGATCACTAACAAACAGTTTGAGAAAGCAAAACAAGATCTGGGGAGGTGGGGGACTATACATCAGGTGTGCCGAGTACAAAAGGAGTATATTTCAAAAACTATGAGAACTGAACCCCTGTTACTGTTGAAAAAAAGTCTCCACAGGTGGAGAGAAAATCTGCTTCTCCTAATTATACATACATTTTCAGAAAAATCGACAACTGAAGATCAATGCAAGAGACTTTCTTTCCAGCAGACCCTACAGACCTGCTGGGGTGATCTGAAATAGCTACTTTCCTGATGCTCTTAAGTCGGCTTCAACCACTTCGACACGATAAGTATTTTTTTGCTGAACAGAAAAAGTTAACAGCACTCTATTAACACCTTGCTTCGTGCACATAAGTGACATTGCTCTTGTGGAAAGAAGAGCTCATGTTAAGCCTGAGGATGATAATGGATAAATATCAGGATGCTTGCTATCAGTTTCACTCCAGAGGTAGTGGTCAGCACTTCACAGAGCTCTTACCAGCTCAGAAAGACAAGCCTGCTGTTTGCCAGTGAGATGTCAGAACATGGCTTAGCAGGGAGGTGGAAATTAATTTCTTTGCAAACTTTACAGGTGTTACCTTTTGCTATCATTTTTCATGCAGTTTCCGTATTCACTGTTTTTATTCCCAAATTTTAAATGCATTTTCTTTTTTTCTCTTCTGTATCTGTTTGATGCCAAAATACCCCATGAATGCACCATCCTTTCAGATTTTAATGTTGATTTTTTGATTGTTATGTGCACAACAGTCTCAGTGGACGCTGTGAGAACACGAGCAATGCAAAGTAGGACTGCCAGTATGTTAAAAAATAGGGAACTTATGCTTTGCTGTAGTTAAAATTTGGGTGGACCAGAAATGGGTCAGGCAAGCTTAACCATCTTCCTGTTAGTGATACAATCTGAAAAGTCTTCTGACTGAAGAAATTATATCATGTTCTGTTTCTGCAATCAAACCGTCTTAAGCTACTTCTATTAGATCGTTTCCTTGACTGAACTATTTATTTGGACACAGCCTTGTGAGGTATACTAAAAGCTCACACAGAGTAAAAAAAGGAAAAAAAATGGTTTCTGTACCAGAAGTTGCAGAAAAATAAGCTGCAAATACCTGGGTACTACCAACATGGGAAATGAAGACAAACAGGAGGCTCAGCACTGGGGCCCTTACAGGAAAGCTCAATTGCCTTTGTCCTGTCTCGGTCCCGAGCTATGCAAGGGACTGAAATCACCTGCAGTGTTCTCCAGGAAGCCACGGAGGCTGCTGTAATTTATGGCAGTCTACTATAAAGCTACACGGGCATTAGGAGACCGGCCAAAGATTTTGTGATTGGCCAAGCCGGCATGGGCTGAGCAGCATTAGATAAGGGGCTGATCAGAACTGCCAGTAAGAAGCTGTACTGGAGGAGCTAGAGGTGGAAGAAAAGGCTGCATCCACACCTGAACTGAGGCCAAAATCTCTGCCTCTTACTAGAACTTAGGTACAACTGGAAACCAGTAGCAAGTTCTGCAATGATAGTATAACTGCAGCAATTATGGGATTTAATGACACATCAAGTAAACGCAGAACATAAATATTTAGTTATTACTCGTGTGTACTTATTTAAAGTAGGTCGAGCTTCGACGTTTTGAATGTCACATATTGCCAGCAAGAGAAGGGAACATTTGGAACCTAAAGAACTGTTAAAAACACTTTTTTTTTTTTTTTTAAACAGGTATCTCATAACTGCTGAAAGCGGTATTTGCTTTGCTGTGACGATCCCAAGAACGCTATGACCACTGTCCTTCCACGTTACTGCTTAACATTACGGTCTCCTCAAAATCTGTATTTTGGAACAAAATAAAAGGAACTGAATTTCAGAGGTAAAGAACACATGCAATCTCAAACAAAAAAAAAAAATAGGGAGTTGCAAGCTCTCATCATCTTGAAAAGTAAAACCAATTATTTAGCGGCACCACAGAGGAGTTTGAAGGCTAATGCCAGATAACTGAGAACGTTGTTCCCATTTTAAAGATGTTACATGAAAGATCTGTAAACTTCGTGCTTTGACACTTCCTCATGCTGTACCCAAGAAAGGAGAGGAAGACCTTCCCTACCCCTACTCGTTCTTGCCCACGAAAGCCTCATCAAGTCGAACTTCTCTGGCCAGGACCACCGCAAATGCTGCAGATCCCGCGTGCAGTCCTGAAGAAAACCAGTGAGATTCCAAACAAACAAACGGAAAACGTTATCTTTCAAGACTTACTCTGTAAAACGGACCGAACTCGCATCGCCTTTGATATGTTCCAAGCCGCTTCCTTATGCCACGCCAAAGATACCGCCAGTCTAGGGCGTTACGCTTGTTAGAAATAAATAACTTTGGTGAGATGCTGCTCCGTCGATGAAGAGCTTCCACCGAGCGCGGTCCTTGGCGGGGCACCCCATTAACTGCGTGTGCAGCAAGACCCCTGCAGCCCAGAGCCCCTCTTCAACCCCCTTTTTTGATTCATTCCGACCCCGGGATGGCGTCTTTATTTCTTAACAGGTCTCCTGCGTTACCGTTACGGACTCCCCACGGCGCCGTCTTCGCCTTTCTTCCACACCCGACCCCTCCAGAGCTTCCCTCACCCCTCCCCAGTGACCTCCAGCCCGCTCCCAGCCACAGGGGGCGGCGGGCGAGGGGAGACCCCCGCACCTCCCCGTAGCGGGGCTGCTGAGG
>VZRU01015704.1:100636-118925 GCA_013398155.1 Pedionomus torquatus | reverse complement strand
AGGAAGGGAGGAAGGGAGGGAGGGAGGAAGGAAGGAAGGAAAGAAAGAAAGGATGGGCGAAAAGCGGGAGAGGGGTTTAAAAGAACACAAAAACAAACAACAAAAATTGGCAGGGAAGCTCGGTTCCGAAGAGGCAGGCTGCACCTGGGTGCGGGGCTCAGGAGGGCAAAATGGAGAAGAGCAAACCCTATTGATCTGAGAGCCGCAACCGAATAGGATGCTGTTGTGTTTGGGTTCTGTTCCGACGTTGCTGATGGGCTTAATAAGCTGCTCACCTAATGTGTAGGCACCTAAGTCGGTAAGCACATTGATTACCCTGTTATTGCTTATAACACACGGCGTTCTTAGGGAACTTCTGTGTAGAGGCTGTTACCTATTTGATGCCTTACTTGTATATTCTTCCCCTTTGATGTTTCTTCCTCTTTGAATCTTCATCTCGCTTCCTTGGTTAGGCAGAGAGCAGGTGTGGAAAGAGAAAGGAAAGTGGCAGAGTTTGCAGTAATCTTGCTGCTCCTACTTCAAGGCAATGATAATCTCGTTAGCTCATCGTGTTATCAAACTCGTTAATTTCAAGTCCAACATAAACTTTGTGGCATTTACTGCTCTGGGAGAAATAGGCTAGAGTCCAAGATTGCATGTTTGCCATCAGTGAATTGCTGATATGTACAAGCATGTTTGGGAGTAAAGTGGTAAGCTCTCCACTTGTCTTGGCAGTGCTTTTTTCACCGTAACGCTCTTCACTTGAGGCTCTTTGCTTGAACTACAAGTTGCTTGGGCAAAGTTGAACATAATTGCAGGTAGGTGATGGGATAGGTATGTGTGTTCTGTTTATTTTTGTTTCCCAAGCTTGATTCTACAAGCAGTAAAACCTACACAGGTCCCATGCGTTTCCTTTCAAGACTGCAGCTTTATGCAAGATGATTTAAACATAAATGATCTGGTCTTTCCTATAACTTTCACAGGAGTTTTGGCTTTCGGTTTCCCTTTGAGTACTCTAATCTTAGCACCCTTCATGTTTATTGTTACTGAACTTTTGTTGTTTAAAATTATGCACGTTACATTCAATACATTTTTCAGCCTTTTTAAAGGGTGATGTTATGTACTCTAAAAGACTCTCATTATCCTTCTCTCTCTCTCAAATCTCACCTTCACCTCTTCATCACTATACACATGCATGATTGGAGAAAGCAGGATAGAGAACAATTGGTCTCTAAATACAGTTTGAATTCAGCAAGCACAGGAAAAACACCTGATCAGATTGTCCCTGCTGAGGATGATTAAAATGGCAGGACCACTTATCAAAACTTTGTTCTACGGTTTAATACGTATGGATAGCTCAGTTGGAGGGTATGTGAGTTGTACCTAATAAGGACTGAAATCAGAATGGGCTTTGGTTGAGGTAATGTTGGAGAGAAATAAGGATGGTATTATCCTCTTCCCAGTGTGATTTCATTTCTCTCTGAAGAGAGGCATTAACAAACCAGACAAAATTTCCACTTACAGTTACATGGAACTCTAGTACCACAAAGCGTATGTTCTTTTCCCAAGCAGAGCCAAAGCTTTCTGCTCTGTGTTAATCTTCTTACAAAATGAAACTATTGCATAGTCCTGTGCTAGCTTTTTTTTTTTTTTCCCCGTCTTCTGTGTCCGTTTGCAGAATGATGCATTGTTTTCAAATCCTAAATGGTGTTTTGTTTACTTACAGAACTATTATGGAATAATTGGATTTGAGGCTGACATTTTATGGGGAACTGGTGTGAATAAAGTATTGCTGTTGGCTGTCATGAGTTCACCTATACTAAACTTACGGTAACCATAAATTATGGTAGGCTGCTTCTATGCTTTGTGCAAATACAAAATAAACCCCAACAACAACAAGAAAGGTTGTGTTCAGTTTTGTTTCTTTGGCTTATGAGAACGTAATTCTTGATAGGAGTGGCTGAGAACTGATAAAAGAAGATAGTTCTCACCTGCAATGGCACAAATGTTGTGTTCTTTCAGTGATTTTGTGTGTGTGTGTATTAGCTGATCAGTGCATGCATATTAGTCTGTAGTCAGTGCCTGTACAAAGAACAGGAGACTGGGCAATCGGCAACTTGAGCATTACAAGATAAAGAACAAAAGAAATGACAGAGAAAAAGGAACCCAAAATTCCGTTGTATCTCAGACTGTTCAACCATCTTCTGGTGCTGAGCCCCTAGTAATAAGAATTCCCTGTCAATGCTTGCTAATACCAGGGAATTTTTGCTTGTGGGGGGTAGCTCTTCTTGAGTTATTATTCTGGTTTCAGCTGGGACAGAGTTAATTTTCTTTCTAGTAGTTGCTGTGTTTAAAATTTGGTATGACAGGAATGTCAATAGTGCATATTGTTTTAGCTGTTGCTTGGTGATGTTTATACTGTTCAAGGACTTCTTTAAGCTTCCCATAGAAATTGATAAGGAGCACGGACAGAACAATGGAATGGCCAATGGAATGTTCCATACTGCAGACATCATTCTCAGTATGTAAATAGGGGCTAGCTGTGGAGCAGGAACTCATGATTTCTGCTCGGAATAGACTGGGCAACCAGTTCACTGGGCGGTGAGAATGACTTATGTTGCATTACTTTATCTGGTATATTCTTTTACCGTTTTTATTATTGTTGTTTTCCTTTTTCCTTGTTCTATTAAACTGTCTTTATCTCAACCTGTGAGGGTTTTTCCCTTTTCTTTTCCCTTCCTTTTCTCCCTCTTCTCCCTACCCTTCTGGGGGGATGGGGCAGACCTGCATGTGTGGCTGTGTAGTTCTAGCTGCTGTCTGGGGTTAAACCATGACAGTAACCAATACCATCTTTTTAAGCAAAACTAAAAAGAAGGAAATGGAGAGGCACTAGAAGGCATTACACAAATTTCACGTTTACTAGTAGTATCAACCAACATAAAATGAGAGAAAGAAACTCTCATCTTGAGGCTTCTGCTACGTGCTTGATGAAGATACTCTTAAATGTGTTACATTAAAATCAATTTGCCATCTGATGCATGATCATGTCAGGATTCCAGGAGTGAGTCAGCACCTAAGTTTATTGCTAGAACATAGACACCTATAGGTAAAATCAGGATAATCCTAGGAAGTGTTTAATTCACTGGTCCACCAAACTAATAATACCTGTTTCAGTTTATTATTTGTGGAAGTCTAGATTTGAAATGGTTAAAAAAAGGAAATGAACCCTTGCCTACTTGTTTGGGTTTTTTTCAGGCTTTTAAAATCAGTGGATACTTGTGATTTACCTGTAAAATTTCCTTGTGCCCCTGAGTCTGCACCCGCTTAGGAGTGTGCGAGATGTGACAGTGATGAAAAGCTGGGAACTTAACAGCTGTTACACACAAGTTGTAGCAAAAATGAAAGAAACGCCTGTCTCTTTTATAAAGACCAGTCTAGGAGTGCTGCCTTTGGATCCAGACCTTCACAAGAGCACCTGCTTCTGCTGGGTCTTTATCTGTAGCTGTCTGACCTTGCTTACATGGGATGGACAGCATAATTGTTCAGTTTAGCAGGTGGGACGTTCATCTTGGGAAGGAGGAGGCTTGGGTTCTTGTCCTTTACCAAACGAGTGTTTGGTGTTGTAAAAAGGAACCGAGAGTAACAGGGACTGTTTTCCTGTCCGTAAATCCACACAAAACCCAAATGTTTTCAGGAGGAGAGTGTGGTGACCAGCTGTGCCAGAGAACCCTGGTGCATTGCTGAGGAAGTGCTGGGTGGAGGTTAGGGTATCTTCCAGGGAGAAGGCAAGGAAAACTGTATTGAAACGATGTACAGCTCAGACTGTGCAGGATGTTACCCATCAGACTGATGGGTAAAGGAGCTGAGCAGTCTAGCCTTTCTGTTTCCTACCTGTTTTATGAGAGGGTTGGTATATTTTTGGCCCCCTGAACTTTCTCCAAAAGTCATTGATTTCTACTTGACAAACCTGGGCAAAGCTGGGATTGAGGATACCTCTTCTCGCTAAATCAGCCCAGCTACTCATGTTGTATCCCACCTTCCCTTTGCTCTTCTCAGGTATGCAACTATCATGTATTTTTGTAGAGGGAGCAGGCGTGTAATTTTGGGCTGCCACTTACCCTGAGAATTGGGAAACTTAGGACCTAGGCTCTATGAGTCTTACTACTGCAATGCTGCATTTTTTGTGCACCAGTAGGTGCCAGCTCCTTGGTAGCGGGCTAGGATGAAATAAGAGAAGAGATTTTCTGTCACATCTTGGACAAGGAATGAAAGCCAGTGCACTGACTAGTCCTAATACTGTTTGTCTTGCAGTAGTATCAATAACGTGGTGTTTGCTTTCCAAACAAAAGATGTGGTCTGTGTCCCTAAGAGTTTAAAGATCCTTTGAAGCTCTATGTAGCGAAGATGGTGGTTTTCTTTGCCAGGTTGATCTTTTCTTTAGGTACAGCCTTGTTGCCCAATTGTGATTACTGCTGTGATTTGAGGCTGCTGAGAAAAGAAATAAATGCTTATCCTTGAAGAGTGTTGAGCTCTCTATATTTATGAGAATGAAACGGCATACGGATTCCTTATGCATTTGGAGTAAAATGGTAGAAGTTGTACTTATGGAAGGGGTGGATCCAAGTGTATGCCAGAACATTTAGAATCTAACACCTCCTGTGTATTTGCATATTAATGGAAAAAAAACCTATTTAAGACCTTTCCAGTGTTTCTGCGTCAGAGTTGAGCTCTTTATTGGTTTTAATGGTCAGGCATAAGTGGTATGACATTGGCCTCTTTCTGTGTGTAGCACCTCTTTTCTATTCAAACGAACCTTCTCATTTGCTGTAAAGGATATGGGATTTCAGTGAAATTTTCAGGTGCTCTCCCCCCCCATTGTTGTTCTTGTATGTTAGCATTACTTAGGTAATTATAGTGTGTCTGTTAGGAGTCCTGACAGCCTAAACTGAGTTCCTTGTCAAAAAATGCAATGGTTCCCTTAATTAAGAAAGACTAGAAACAGCACCTGAATCTATTAATTAAATAGTCAAAGCTGATATCTATTTAGGATATATTAACGAGCAAACCAAAACACATTTCTGACTAAAGTGTTGCCCAGAGTAAATTAGCTTCTCTGAGGCTTTTTTTGTGGAGAAAAATAATATATTGATGCTGCAACTGTCACATATGCATGATTGAGAGAACCCCATGTGGGATCTTTTCAAATTCTATGGTATTCAGAACAATAGCCACTATTTCTTCTTCAAAGCTCTTCAGAGATGTTAAATAATCCTTGTGACAACCCTATGAAGTAAGTATTGTAGTAATTTTTTATGGATGGCAAAACAATTAATCGTCATTGTCTCCAGCTGTACTGCGAAAGTGGGATTTTCAAAGTGCTCGCGGCTTGGCCTGCTGCTAAAACTTGTGATAGTGTGAACAAGAGGTGGGTGAGCACATCTTTCTCTTTCTTCTTCTAGCTGTGCTTGTGCCGATGAAAATATTTTGCAGATGCAGTGGTTGGCAGGTGTGTACAACAGGCTGGACCCTACACATCCTCATAAAGGATGAATTTAGTTTTTTCTAAATTATTACTGGCAATTACTTCTCAAAGGAGAGATGTGCAGTGCTGTTGGCTGTGCTGGTGTCTGTGAAGTTTGTCTGTGTGTGAAAGCTGCATTGCTCAAACTGCCTTCAGAGCACAGGTTTGCTCCTTTGTGGGATGAGGTCCTGGTGGGACTCTTTCCTCTGGGCTTTTGCTAGGCTGGGTTTGCTCAGAGTTATCAGTTTTCTTGAGGCTGGTCTTCTAACTTGCTCTAATCTGAAAAGGCTGCAGATTCAGCAGATTCTTCCGCTACATGAACACTGGTGGTATCTGCAAGCTGAAGGTCTGGACAACCAGGACATTTGTTCCCATTCGGGTCAGACCAGTATCGCAGCTTTTCTGCACAGCCTGGCTTTGGTTGCTGAGATATGTGTGTGTTTCTTCTTCCACCAGCTCTGCCTGCTGCCCTTCCAGGAGTTATAAATGCCACAGCAGATGGCTTGGGGAGGCAGTGTCTGTAATTACTGTTGCAACATTTGCCTAAGCTTGACTCTGTACAAAGAGCGATTTTTTTTTTTCTTTCTTTTTTTTTTTTTTTTTTTTTTTTTCTCTGGAGATTTGAAGTTGTTGGTACTTCAAATGCAGATTTGGTCTTTTCAGAGGAATGCAGTGGTGGAAATGCGTGCATTATGTGCTGGCTCAAAACCAGCCTGTCTTTCCTGTTAACATAACTCATATGATGGCTCAGTGTTCCCAGTTTTCAGTGTTCTCCCAATGGGTCAGCTTCTGGGTTCCTGGTAGTGATACAGACTAGACTGCTTATGGACCCAGATTTTCATAAGGGCTCATGCACCGCTAAGTAACACAGCTATAACCAGTTTATTTTTAAATCCATTTGCCTGACTGGTAGCATTCAATCAGGTTTTGGTGAGAAACGTTCCTCCTCCCAGCTGAGCAGAGATGCGTGGCTATACAGGTGATACATCTTTAACGCCTAATGCAAGTGTTTGTCTCCCAGTTGTGATTGATTGATTGATTCAATGTTATGCTGCACACTGTGTACTTTTCTGTGGGCCCTCTCCCTCCAAATACCTCCTTGCAGTCTTGGACTCCTTACTGGTGTGTCTGAGCTGAGTTGGTCCTCTTGCATCCATCTGGTGCCCGTGGCCCTTGGGATATTAGCCACGTAGCCAGCATCCACTTTGTTTGAGTTGTGAGAGGGCTGAAACTGAAAGGAAAGTTTTCATTTGCTGAGGTCAGTGAAGATGCTGTGACCCAAACTGCCCAAGCCTGTGGTGTTGAGTTTCCTCCTGATGGTCATAGCAGAGGATGATGCCTCTATTTCCTCAGACAGTTCCTGGGGTTGCTTGTGGTACAGAGGGTTGGAACCCTCTCTTCCTAGGGAGCATGAGGCTCTCATCTCTATTTTAAGGGTTATTTAATAATCCTCCCCCGCAGTTTCCTTCATCCCTGGAATCATGGGATTGCTGTGTTTTGAGGTTTTCCTATTGTCTTTGTTTTTTTGGCCAGAGAAATCTTGCTTTCCTGGTCACCACCCAGCCAGCTTTCCTTCAGGGATTGGAGTGCCATGCCTTTTAGCAGTCTCTGTTTTGTCCTCTTGAGTTGAGCTGGTTTTGACAGTGGAAACTGAACTGGCTACTTGACCCTCTAGTTGTGTTTTTCCTCAATGTCTTTCTGGGATGGTATGAGACCTATCGCTGCCAAACACTGCTGGATTCCTTTCAGGCTTTCTTGCCCAAATACTCATCAGAAAATACTCAATGAGCCCCTTCTTGTCTCCCCACTCTGAAAGGACTGAGTTGGAGTTCCTTCTCTAGCAACAGTACAGCAGCGTGTCTTAAGCTGAACTCTGGAGGCAGTGGCACTACTTCTACCCTGGGAAGTGCCCTGGTTGCACATTGCTAGATGCTGGGAGGTTAGACAACAGCAGGGTTGCAGTATGCTTGCCCTGGTCCTCTGCTTTTCCCTGGCCATTGTTTGGCCATTGTCAGGGATGTGTTGTGAGACTGGGTGGACCTAGGCTCTGGCCTGGAACAAACATTGCTGCCTGGGTCCTGCTCAGCCCTAGAAAAAGACACTCAGCCTTGCATTGACGCTGTAACTTTGGTTAAAAATGTCATTGTTTCAGCTTGATTGTTGCCACTGTACCCATGGCTGTGAACTGAGGACCATAACTGCATTCATGAAAAGGTTTGAAGCATAGTCTTGGAATGAAGATATGTCTGTTAAATGTGTGTGTATGCTTATGCTATTAGATGTGCATTGCTAGCAAGCTCTCCTGGATGCAGCTGTACCTGTACAGAAGCCCTCATTAGGGTACTTTTTTTTTTTTAAATTTATAAGTTGCTAGCAAAATCCTGTCAATAAGGAAGGAAGCTCTGCTGGCTGAAAAGCTTCATTTTAGTCTGTGGACTATAGGATTTTTACAGTGCTGGAGTAGTATATTGGCTTTTCAGTAGCAGTATGATGCCGGAAAGAGGGAGCTGACTGAAGGGCTGGTGATTGATATTAAAGGGAATTTTATGTAGTAGCTTGGAAAGTAGGATTTGTAGCTTTCTGGGATCCAAACATATCATTACATTTACTGGAAAGAACAAAGTTTTCTTGTTTCACTGTTTACTTAGTGAACTGGCATTCAGAGTATCATCTTGGTTATATTTCATAGTAAAAGCCAGATAGTGTTCGTCATCACCACTTAAATAACGGGACCCTGGTATATGCAACCCACGATGAACCTTACCTCTTTTGGGTAATGGGCTTGTACCTTTCTGTACAGCAAAAGAAGGTGACAAAATTTGCTTTCTTTTGCTCTTGCATTGTGTTCTTTTCCTATCAATTTTTTTTTTTTTTTTAAATATCCTAAGTCTTAAACATTCTGCAAATGCAGTGATCTCAGCATTTGTCAAGAACCCATATGGAAGGTCTGGTTTGAAGATTGAACCTTTGGTTTTCTTTCAAGATATTTCAGGTGGAAAGGCAGTACTTTACATCCATCTGCACTAATTCTTCTGACACCAGTTCAAAAACTGTCTTGATAGATCCCAAAGGAAGCTATGAACTGCTGGGAAGGGTTATCTATGGAGAACGTGCTGGGCCTGAGAAAGGCAGAAGATGTGTTTTCATGTGAGGGGAAGCAGGCAGAAGCTTTACTGCACTTGGTGTTGCCTTTGAAATTAGCACTGGTTGCTCTTCGCACCTGCTGCTACTGCAAAGAAAACCACATCCATTGAGGACGTGATCAGGTTTAGAATGGCAGAGCGAAGACTTATTTTTCAATGAAGTAATATCCAAAAAGAATATGGGTTTCAGATTGGTTTAATAAGCATTTCCTCAGATGATTTATTTTAATAAAATTTTGCCTAGATGGCTTTGTTAATTGAATATTTAAGCAAGTTGAAAGCAGGCGTTTTACTGTCTCTTTTTAATTTGTGCTGATACGTGGTTTAGCATAATTATTTTTTAGTGTCCTTTTTAAAAGTACAGTGCCCTCATCCTTCTGACCCTCCTCCTTCAAGAAAAAGTGGATTTAATTTGTTTGGAGAAAAATGTCTCCTGTCTCACGGTTCTGTGACAAGGAGACATGTGGGAGGGGTAGGCTTGGTGGAAAAAGAAATTAAAATTGCTGGCTTTTAAAGTGAAGGCTTCAGCCCAAAAAGTTTTAAGAATGGTCTGAAGCATACTGTGGGACTTGTAAACTCCCTTTCTGAACCTCATGAATTCAGTTATAAATATGAACTTAACTTGCAGCATTACGCAGATGCTTTGGTTTTACTGGGTGACCTAAAATAACACACAGCTTTCCTTTTTTTTATCCGATCCTTCTCCTCCCCTCCCCCTACTTTTTTCTTTTTTTTTTTTTTTCATCTCTTCCAGTAGGCCTGTCCTTTTCTTGTTTATCAGCTTTAACTTTCCTGAGACCTGGGTCCCTAAAGAGGGGATGGAACCATTCTTGTATGTTCAAGTTCCTGTCTGATTCAACATGGAGAGTAGTGGAATAGTGGACTACTCCTGTGTTGGGAGCATTTCATGACAAGGTAGATAAAACTGGCTGTGTACCTCCTATCTATCTGGCTCCTCGCTCCTCCACAGTGCAACAGGAATATCAGCACTGGAAAAAAGGTTGGCAGCATCTTTTCTAATGGGTTTCCAATTTAGCCTGGAATGGAGGAGTCTGCTTGCTGGTACTCTTAATCCCTTTCCTCGAATGAGATCAACCACAACAGCCTCAGTTTTGGTGATATCATTGCCTACATTCATTTGTGCCTCTGTACTTACTCTGGAGTCTCTTCCTTAATGCTGTTCATTATCACAGCTAGGTTGGGAAAACATCTAAGGGAAAAGAAAGCCCCAGGCTTGCCTGTATTCCTACCAAATACCTGGTTTGTAGTACTTTCACTTAACAGTTTGAAAACTTGAACATGAGTCAGTCTTATGTGGTTGTAAAAAAAACAACTCCAGTCCCTCCTCTTTTCTCTGACCTCAAAAGAAAAAAAGTAAGCACACTAGATGGGGATGCATACATGCTTCTGTGAAATGATTCTTCTTGGCATGAGCTAGACTATGCCATGCAAATGAAAGTATTGCCTTTTAACACCTTTCCACTGGACAAAATTGAGTGAAAAAATCCACAGGGGTGTCTAGAAAACATTATCAAAAGGAAAGTTTACAGAATGTTGCTCTACACAGAAAACACTTGAAAGCCTGCTGCAGAGAAGGGAATGAGCTGCTCTCTGCTGTAGAGAGGACAAGAAGTTATGGATTTAAGATGCAGAACGGAGAGCTGGAAAGTTTTGGAAAAAGCTTTCTGTTGCCAGCCGGGAGTTGTGAAATCTCTGTTGCTGGAAGGAAGTCACAAAGAAAAGATCCTGGCACATGCTTGTGGGAAGGGTTTGGGTTTGATGCCCCTGTACTGTGGACCGGAGCGCTGGGTCCCTGGTGGGAAATGCACCCTTACGAGATACGGGCAAAGGACAGGGAGGAGCCAGAGATTATAAATACTGGCTGCTCCTGCATGTCCCTTCTGTTGCTGTGCAGAAAATGGGTGGGAAGCGGGTGGGGGATAAGAAACTAGTATTGGTGATGAAGAAGTTAAGGGTTATGGAGAAATTTAGCGGTTGAAGGATGGGGAGAGCTCAATTAGGTGAGCTGTTGGAATTCTCTTCAGCTGCACACACTGTAATTTTATTTTGGTAGAGGCTGATGCTGCAAGCCTTGCTCTCCTCCTGGAGCCTCATGTGCTGCAAATTCCAGCACAGGGCAACACTGATCAATCTGTGTGTCAGACTGAGTGACCTTAGGAAGGGTATTGGTATTTTAGCTTTTCTGACATGGGGTTCTTTTAATTAGTGGCTGCTTCATATCTTCCATTTTAAGTATGTGAAAACAATTCACTTACAGTCCACGTTTGTTCCATGCAGGAGGTGGAGCAAAGCCTTGAGGCTGTTGACCTTAACAGATCAGCCTCAAAACTGGAGCTTGAACCAGCAAAGACTGTGGTGCCTGTTTCCTTTGGTTTGCTGTTTTTCACCCGTTCATGTCTTGGCGAGTTTCTGTGGCACAGATTTCATTCCTGATGACCAGCCAAAGTACCTTAGAGTTGCTCTGGCCAGAAGCAGTAACTACCAGCAATGCATGGAGGGCACTAAACAAAAGCTTAAAGGCTGGGTAAACCTCATTCAGAAGCTAGCTGGTATGTGCCCAACAGAATTTCAATGCAAGTGCGGGTTCTCTCTCGAACAGACTACTGCTTGCCTTTTTGGTATTACAGCCATTGCACGAAGCTGGTGGGTGCTGAAGTAGTTTTGCAGAATGATAAGCAGTGAATTAAAATCTGAGTCAAGTTCCTGGCTTCCTGTACTGGCAAACGTTTCACTAGCAAGCATTAGAGATGAAGTACCAGAAAATTTATGGACTGTGATGGTCTGTCACTCTCTACGAACAGAAAAGAAATACCATGCAGCTTCCTGAAATGCTTCCTTTTGTACATGATGTGCCAAAAATTGTTTGGCAGGACATACAGTTTTGTGTGTTGGTAAAACATAGGTGACCAAGAATGCTCCACGCAAGAAGCTTGTTCTTTGAATTCTTTTTCCAGCAATGGCCAGTGCCTAACCATGGCAGTGCTGAGTTGTCATTGACTGTGTCTGAAAAACTCATCAAAAGTGTGTGTATCTCTAATGTAAATGAAACACAGCCTGCCTCCTTATGACCACCAGAAACTTCAGTCTTCCTGCCACTGACTAGGGAGCTTGTGCCTAGAAATAAGATGAATCAAGCCTCTATTGAATGACTCAGTAGCTGTTGGGGAATTTGTAATGCACTGCTTTTTAAAATGCCATATGCCCTTATGAAAGGGGAGCCCTGCTGTGCTTCTGCCTTGGTTCCAGAGCAAAGTTAAAACGGGATTCTGTACATTGGAAGCATTTTGGGTGCTACTGTTTAGTAAATGGACTCTGTACTTGGGGGGCTCAGTCTTTTGCATATAATGTAGTATTTGGAGTTCACAAATCTGGTGAAATCTGGTAGAATTACACCTGTGAGAGAGGGTGTAAACAGCAGAAAACCGAGTACCTGCACTTGGCAATACAGGTTTGCTCTGGCTAGCCAGTGTGTCCTCACTAGCAAGGTGCTCCTAGCCCTGAGAATAATAGTTAAACAAATTGAAGACCCCACTTCACTGATATAGACCCTCTCTGCAGGGGTGTCTGTCTGATGGCAGCTGTGTTTAACAGGTTCTAGCAGTGCCAAGCACAAAAAACTTGTTTACAAAGTAGGGATTTTTTTCCCCCACTGAGTTTTTGCTTGAAAGTTAAGCTTGCTGATCTTTTCTAGAAGAGGGTGGATCTTCTCAAACAGGTGAATTTGTATATATCCAATTTATCATGGTCACTTGGTATAGTTTTCTCTTGTTCACCTCCTCTTCTCATTTCATCTCACTTACTGTGAGTTTTGTCAGGGCTCATTTTTAAGCATTTGTTTCAGTTGCCCAATTACAGTAACATGCATGTGTTGCATGATGTCATTGTACTAACAACATTTAATCTTCATGTATTTCAATTTTTTGTACTTCCAATGTAATTAGATCAGGTTTTCTTTATTGTACTTCTAACCATTTTTTTTTCTATACTAGAAGCACATGGGGGAGGGAGGGTAAGGACCATAAAGGGAATTTGCCTTGGTGGGGGCTGTTGTTCTTCTCTCTCAAGTCCATTTTGTACACAGCCAGCTGGCCTGAATGCAATAGTAACCTGAAATCCATATTTGGATAGATGAATTAAGCCAGCAGGTTTTTGGAAGGGCTCTTGGCTGAAACAGAGAAGGGTGTGGGGAAGGTGCTAGGGGGAGGTTAGCAGGTGCATCAGTTCAACCTGTGACTTTCTGGGGCTGCCCTGTTCTGAATTTCTACAGCACATCCCTCCTGGCCTCACTTACTGCTTCCCTCGATCTGTCTTTCACATCTTGAATTCGCTGTTTGTCAAATCTCTATTTCTTCCATCATGAACCTGTTGGGTTGTTTCAGCCTCTTCCTCCCTCTTATACCCAGCTGAGGCACTTTCTGCTGCTTTGTCAAAGACTGAGAAGCCCAAACTGCTCTCTCGACTGGCATCTAAGATCTGCTGCCCGTTCTTTAGGATGGTAACATCTCTTCTTTTTCTTGGGAGTTCTAGTTCCCTGCTTCAGGTTTGGATGCAATCCTAATTTATGTGGAGATCCTATCTTAAGGCTTGTTCAGATGTTAACTTAGCAGAGACAGCTTTGCAGTTCCTGTGATGGAAGTGGTAGTTTCTGCATGTGAAGGGAGCTGCGTAAGCTTGCTAAAGATCCTGGATGTATTGGCCAGTTCTCAACTGAAGCCTTTTCAGTTTTTTTTTGATGAGAGGTTATTTTGGGAAGAAGGATGTAATCTGGTCAAAAATCAAACTTCAGCCAAGGCTGATTTATTTTGTGTGGGTAAATTTTGGTTGCTGGGCATCACTCACAATAAACGCTGGAAGGATCGAAGTGTTTGAACTTGTAATTTTTACTTGTACAAGTAATTTTTACTTGTGGTCTTTCCTGTTGGCAACGATTGGCTGTTCTGACATGGTTTCACTTCAGATCCCTGAACACTAATTTCTGTTTTGTAATAAATGTACTTTTAACTGTCTAACAGAAATGCTTTTGTGAAAGTAATAAAGCCCAAAGGGGAGCAAAACCATTTCCTTTTCGCTTAGTGTTTTTTTCTGCAGATCAGCTGTGGCTATGTTTTGATTTGACCTATTTCATTCCTAGGATGAATTTGAAATTTAAAGCCCTGCCAGTGAGCAGAGTAAACTTAGTAAAACGCTTGGGTAAGATAAGGTGGAGTACTTGGAGTCTTAAGCCATGATAATGTCACCTTTGTTCATGGCACCATGGTGGTTCCCATCAGTAATTGAAGTGGTCTTGAAGAATAGGAGCAGCTTTGTGCAGGTAGAAAAAGTTTTCTGAAAGTGTGCATATCAGGTATTTTATGTCCATAGTTAATGTCTTTGATTAACTAAAAACNTTTTCTTCAGAGACCTTTATAAGAGTTGGATTTATGCTGTGCTTCTAGCGAAAAACCAGACGTAAATTCAAAAGTATGATTTTCACAGTTCTGCAGAAGGTGCCAGTTTCCGTGTTTACATGGAGTTTGGGCCGGTATTTATGGGAAAGTGTTGATGGCTTTCTGACGCCTGTGCTCTTTTTTTTTTTTTTTTAATAAAAAGAGATACTGCCATGATTTCCCACAAGGTGACAGTGGGATATAGTGTTATAAATCCCTTGATGTGTTGTGAAAACCTAGTCTTTTCATGCTGCTGTCTTCTATTTGCCTTCTGTGCAGCTCAGTTTTTAGTATGTGCTCTTCCTTTTGTGGTCACTGTTCTTAAAAGTTTCTTCAGTTATGATTTTCAAACTGATGCCATGCAAAGTATTCCAAATACTTAAGTCTGAGAAAGCAAAAGCAGCTTTCTTTTCTGCACACTGATATAATGTAGCCATCCACCAAATGGACTGTCTGGAAGGGGATAGGATGGAGGGACTAGGATGGTTCTAAACCCAGTTGTAATCTTCCCAGCTTTAATTAAATGCTGTAGAGTCTAGTGGGGCGACTCGGGGATCTGTCACTGTAGGCACTCTAGGGTGTTTCTCTTGGCCTGAAGCCACTGCTCACAAAGAGTATAGGTTTCCCAGTGGTCTGGTGTTGCACCTGCCAGTCCCGTGTGGATGTATCTTGGAAAAATCTAAAAATGACACTTGGCCACCTGTGTTTAGAAACATAGATCTCTTCCATAACTGTAAGAATTTCAAGGGATAACTTTTCTCTGCCTGTTAATCTAGAAGTCTTCTTAACAGATAGACTTTTCCCTCGAGCTTCAGTTGTCTTTTCACCTCCCTGCTTCCCTGTTTAAGTGCTGATACACAAAATACACCCATAGGTTAAAACCTTTAAGCAAATACAACCATAGGTCAGTGGATGAATTCAGTTTGAGATTGACTGTCATGAAGGCATAATTTCATTGCTATAAGACCCTTTAAAGTTGCTCTGAAATGAAGATCTCGGAGTAATTTATAACAAAGGAATGTTCCACGGATTCAGCTGCAAAAGTGCAAGTGTGTAAGTGTATGTCTTCAAAGCCCTACTTATGGGACTGCAGGTGCTGTAAACCTTAATACTTTTGTTGTTGTCAGGATCCAGATTTTTATTATGTGTTAAATGGTTCCTAGGCAGCTGAGTGAAGTAGTGTCTAATTGCTAGCTTTCTTCCCTGTTCCTGGCCCACAGTGTCCTACCCATTTTAATGAAATAGCATGCCTCTGCTATGATGAATGCCAATGAGGAAGGTAGTAATTGGTATGGTGAGATTTATTTTTTTTTCCCCCCCTAGTCTCCCACTCTCCTTTAGCACAGTACTTTCAAACGAATAAATGCATTAGAACACTATGTGATAGCTTTGTAATAAAGCTGATGTTCTAAATAAATGAAAGGCAACATCTCCAGTGGTTTCTAGTTTTGGAAAAATACTTGACATGTGAAGAGCAGAGTCATTGCTAGCAAAAATTACTTACATCTCTATGCTTTCCAATCCCCTGTTATTTGTTAAAACACTCAGGTATATGCTTACAGAGTCCTCTTGATTTCAGGATTCTCATGTGTCCTGAATGAAGCTGCTTTTCTACTGTTATTATTGTTACTCATAAAAGAATACTTGGACTTTGATAAAGGGGCCATCGTAGCAAAATCACCTTTCAGTAGAAAATAGGACAACCATCTTGAGCTGTGGAAAGAACGATTAGTGGGCATATTAAGAGAAAGTTGAGTCTCTGAAAAACGATCACATCAATGGTGCAAATTTGGGTAAGATTCAAGGAGTCTCTGAATGTTGTTGTTCTTGGTGTCTGAGTGCTTATCAGAAATTAAGATGATGCAAGTTACTTGGTCACTGAACATTCAGTTTTTATTAAGACTGCTTGTATGTAGCTCCATAAAGAGGTTCTATATAGATGCAGTTGTTTAGTATTTTGAGTAAGAATTTCATGTTTTAAATACCTTTCCAGGTGGGAAGGCATGGAATGGAAAGAGAGAAGAGGGTTTTTTTAAAGCATACATATCTTTTCTTTTAAATTATTTTCCATGTCTAAGAGAAATACAGGAGCACAGTTGACTGTTTCAAGAATCAAACAATAGGCAGAGCTTCAAGTCTAGAAATAAATAATTAGAAACCTTTCTTCCAGTTCAGTGACTCTTGCCCATCTCTGTAGTAGCCAGCACTTCAAACGATGCTTAATCCAGGTTATTGTACTGCTGAAAAGCAAACCTCCTTTCCTTTGGAGGGCATCAAATGTTTGTTGTATTTAATGTTTCTGCTTTCAGAAGATGTTAACTCTGATTATTTCTGCTTATTTTTCTCTGTCTAGAAATCAGCCAGTACTTTGTATATGGGTCAAAATACGTTACATTCACCAGTACGTACATTGAAAACCAAAAAGTCTTACTTACAACAGCATGTTGTAACATTGTAATGATATGGGTAAATAATACTATAATTTGTGCTTTCTAAATAGTTCAAATTCTGTTTTGAGGATTGTAATCAAATGCTGCTTTGTGCTGTGACAAACCTCTGGCCGAGTGCGTTTCCAGGAGGTGGATGTAGCTTGGGTAGGAGGTGGCAGCAGAGCCTGCAGCACTGTGGTTGTGGCTGGGCAGTGGGGCTGGCCACCAGACTGAAAAGCCAGCTGGCACCTGCCAAAATGCAGTCATGAGAAATTAAAAATATTCGTTCTCTGTGACTGTAAAAAGCACTCAAAAGGGAAAACTACTCATATTGAGTCATGCTGGTCAGTAAAAGCTGTTGAAGTCTACAATGACATTTCTCGACTTCACCTTGCTTGCATATGAACAGCGCTACGGTTGGCTTCAGAGATACAGAGGGCACTTGTATGTTTGCTTTACCTCTGCACTTTACCCTGATTATGTGACTTTTCCAAATAGTATTTATATTTTAAGCAACATGAGATTGCAGCTCGGTCATTGAAAGATGTGAGTGGTGCTGTCCATGTAAGGGTCAGTACATAACTTGCTGGTCCTCACCAGCTGTTTTAGCAATACCTTCCTAATTTTTTGACATATTAGCATCACATGCCGCCGGACACATCTGGCAATAGCAGAGTGTATAAACATGCAAGCATCTGACCAGCTGTCTCTTCTGCTGGTGATACTGTGGGGCGCTTTGTCTGCAGAAGAGCCCTGGTTTAAGGAGAATACGTGAGCCATCCCCAGTGAGGTGAAGCCTGGTGAGTGTGTGAGGTGCAGATGTAGCTGAAGCCAGGGAGGCTGTTCTTGGAGGCCCTTGCCCCATTGGGGCAATGTGTGGTTCCTCTGCTCCTGGAGCAGCACTGCTTGCAGTGGGTCAGCCAGCAGCATGTCTCATGGACCTCCCTGTAGGACGAAGTCTGCCTGCTTAGCAGCTGTAGGTCTTTGGTTACCTGTTACGTAGCAAGAGTGGTACAGCCTTATTCCTCAGTTTGTTACAAGAGGATTGGTATTTGATATTTAAGGTGATGATTGGGCTTGGGGGCCAAGGTGAAACAGGAAGCTTCTGAAAAAGACTCTCTTTCATGAAGCTTGAAGGCTGACAGTCCTGCAGCAGAACCCAGATCTGTCAAACTGAAATAAAGAGAAAAGTCTGATTTCTTAGCATTTGGCTGTTCATTTCTCTTTTTCCTTTGCCATTCCTTGTGTTAGGAAGTATTTACAGAGAAAAAAAGAAATAATAATTAAAATTGAATTATTTGGAAAATGTTTGTTTCCTACAGTCAAATGTTGTGTTTTCTTCTTTTCTTCCTCTCTGATTTTAAAATATCATGCTGTGAAATTAATCTGAAAAGCAGTAGGTAGATTATTGCTTTAAACATAAGTAATGGAGCTCCCAGGAGCAGAACGACTGGAAGAGGAGTAAGTGTGTACACGAGAAGGAACAGATCTCCTTACGACTATGCTGTTTAACACTTAAAAGCCTTTCCGCCTGGGGCGTGAGTAGGAATTACTCCCCTTTTCTTGAGTCATTTGAGTATATCTGTACATTAGTAAGCTTTGGTTTGTTTGTTTGTTTTTTCCTGTTTCTCCTTCTAATACCTTCAGAGTGAACACTGCTTAGGACCACTTCGTGCAGCTTTGGGGATCACTGAACTGATCCAGAGTAGCATTATGCAAATTGTAAAGAGACTATTTGGGATTGATGACAAGGGGGTGAAACATGTCTTT
>VZRU01015704.1:59356-95522 GCA_013398155.1 Pedionomus torquatus | reverse complement strand
GTTTTTTTTTTTTTTTTTTTTTTTTTTTTTTTTTTTTTAATCAGAGTTGTGTTGATGGTTGGACTAGATGATCTTAAAGGTCCTTTCCAACCTAGACAATTCTCTGATTCTGTGTATTTGTTTATATTTTTTGTTAGAGCAGATATAGGAGTAAACTCAGATCTGATGATAGATTTGATCTCTCTGTCTGCCTCCTCCAGCAAGTTATCATCCCATGCCTAGCAGAGGCGAGAGAGGCCTGCTGTGCTGCCCTATATAAACTTTCTTGCAGTGTTCAGAGAGGCTGATTGCTTTCATTGATAGAGCTGTAAATGAGACAAACCAGCCTGCTTTAAAGCCTCTGTGGCTAAGGAATCGCTCAGTAGGTTTTGATCTGTCCTATACAGTTTACCACCTTAGCTTTCTTCACTATAAAGATCTGAACTTATACCATGATGTGGCAAACCCTTTTAATTTGGTTATTGTTACTTGATGCTGTAATTGTTGCTTGAAGAAGCTACCAGAAGGAGCCCTGCTAGGTAGTCCCTTGCTTCCTGTGCTTTTGTGTATCTATACCTGGTCTCCTGGTGTCTCCTTTCCATTCGCATAGATCACAACGCCTGCACACATCCTATCCCCCACAGAGATGGTGTCCAGGTAAAGTTTCACTGCTGTACTTTGTCACAGTCTCAAAACAATGAAGTGAATAAACAACAGCTGTATTGACCAACAGCTGTATTGTGGCATGCAATGACATACAGTGACTTTTAAAAGAGCATCTGCTTCCATGTTTTACTTGGTTAGGGGATCGCTAAGTGTAAGAATTTGTCACCTGGAAGAGTCGGGCTGTGTGTCAGTGTGACTGGGGGCATGTTTTAGGATTTAGCATTTTTTCTGGCTTATTGTCACGTGGCATTGTGTACTGCCCACACAACACAATGTTGGTCAAAACACCGCATGACAAGCTGAACCTGGGTTCTCTGGTATGGGGAGTTTTGCATTAGGAAGACTCACCCTTGAAATATTCAGCAATCTGAGGAAACAAACAAACAAAAACTGTTCTCTCTCGTGTTGCCTGTTTGCCCCTTCTCCAGCCCCTGTCTCCTGCACAGAATGGGTTTCTCTTACTGTGTTCCATGCATCTTCAACTAAAAGAAATAAAATAATTATATAAATTATTTTGCTTTCTCTTTTTAGGCTGCTTTTACTCATTCTACTTCATTATCAGATTCCTTTCTTTGTTTCCCCTCTATATGTTCTTTCTGTACTTTCTCTTACTTTCTTTTCCTGCCACTTTTTCATTCCCCAGACTCTTTACATACCCACCCCTTACGTTCTTGGGTCACAAGTCAAAGATAGAAAGTGTAGGAATTTTCCCAGGGTTAACCCTGTGTCTCAAAAATCTGTACTCAAACTGTAACTTGCCTCCAAGGAAAACTTCCAGACTTGATTTAAAAAGTGGTTAGTCATGAAGAGTATCCCGGTCCTCAATAAGTTGTTTCAGTAGCTGGTGATCTTTGCTGAATTACATGGCTCGTGACCTGCATTTTTTTTTCAGTTTCATCTAGAAGCTGATGGCTCTTGTTTATCAAAATTTAACTCTAGTAGCTGATGTTTAATCTGCTGTAAAACTTGTTTCCCAGTTTCTGATCAGGTTTGTAGGTTGTTGGTAGTTTTTTTTCTTTTAAACTTGAAACAGCTGTCCTTGTTCCATATCCTGCTGAAGACTTGTTTTCTGGAGGGAAGTGGTGTTTGTGAAGCTCTTCTATGCACACTTTTCAGTCTGTGAACATAATCCTTGAACTACTGAAGACAGAGGTAGATTTGGTGATGTGGATGCCAGACAACCCTTTCTCCTATTTGTATCAGCCAGTTGCTACAGAAAGGCCCCGTTTTTTTTCCATGGCTCCTGACCACCACCCTGCATCTTCAACATCTTTGACCTTATTTCTTCTCCTGCCTCTCCTATGGAATTTCCTTTAGCTGCTCTGCTTCTCCTTGTTCAAGGACTGTCCCAGCTTCTGATGATGTGCATGTTCTCCCCTTCACCATTCACCAGGACCTAATCTTTATAGCTTTAATGTAGAGGGACTAACTGGTTTGAAAGCTGTTGAGCCAAACTTTGGAAGACTGTTGGTATGGTTCTACTCTTCGTGCTGGCTTTGGAGAAAGCAATGATCCAAAGTAATGAGGCTCACCAGGCTCAGGAATGAGCTATGTACATAGTGCCCTCCCTTTGTTTTCAGTGGCTCACTGTTTAGAAAAAAAGCTACCTCTTTGCTTTTCCAGGTGCCTGTCAAGGCTTTAGTGGGGAAAGTAGTCCTTTGGGTCACCTGGAAGAAAAACAGTGAGGAAAAATCCCAACAGGGCTCATGCACAAGACTGTATATTATTAAAATCTTGATAAGCAGAGTGTAATAGTTTTATTTGTAGTACAACAGTAAGGCCCCATCTGCCATAAGCTTTATAATTTGTGCCAAGACTTGAAAGAAGTCCTGGAGGCTGTTAACTTCTCAATTCACAGAGGTAGGACTGGAAGATATGTGAGGAGAACGAGTGCTTTTTTTCCACTCTTCAATTTGACAGTCAGACCAAGTTTATTCTGGGGAAAACTGTCGCTTGCCTTGGAAAGGTCATTTATGTATTCAAATAACAGCATGCAAGAACAGAAAACTCTTTCAGAGCAGGTGTCCAGAGATGCAATAGAAGATACCTGCTTGACTCTTATTATACCTGTCATCACCGAAATCTGGTGAATGAGTCTCCAGTTGCCAGCAGGAGAAAGAAGTTACAGTGAACAATAAATAAGAGGCCCACAGGGAACACCTGAAGCATCATCTTTCACGCAGACTGGAAGCTCTTTTCTGCTATACGGAAAAAGAACAAATAAGTAAAACTTTAGTATGCCGCTGATGGGACACATGTGAAGCATTAGGAAAAATTAAAAGGTTGGGTTACTTGCAGTTCTCACTGAAGTTAGATCCGTATCTCTGCTGGCAGAGTTGAGAGCAGGCTTTATTTACTTTTCAAAGAAAGGGGAGAATCTGCCAGCCTGGCATAGGAATACAAACCCATTTTTGTTCCTTAGAGTCTAAAATTGCTTGGTGAAATAGATTATGTTATGTGTAAAGCCCTTGAAGCACGTGTACATTCACAGTTGTAATTTTTCATTATATGGTTCTTTGCCTTTGCTTGACATATACATCAGTGCTGAAGGTGGGATATTATCGGTCACTGAAAGTGTGCAGGTGAGAAGACTAGTAGTCCCGCAGTAAACTAGTGTTCATTTGAACAAAAATGTGAAATGCAGTTTTGTTCCATAGGATTTCTCTGTCCCATTAGGGCAGTTTGGAAATAAAGGCCATTAAAGCTTAAGATGGCTTGTACCTTCAATTATGGATCTAATATAACTGGTCTGTGACCTGGTTGGAGGGGCAGGAGGATGCTGATCAAATTCTTGTACCCGAAAAAGCCAGTTAGAGAACAGTACTTATATATGAAACTTCCTTTTACAGGGAGGAGCACCTGTGAGCTTTATCTTGTGTGATGAGTAAAGAATTCACCTTGTGCAGGGTTTTGTTTTTTAAAGTGGTGGTAAATTTTCATATGAAGTACCAATAACGTATTTTAGATAAGGGCTTTTTTCACAGAAATAATCCTGTGTGGGCATGTATTTGCATATAACTTGTCATCAAAATAATTCAGAACATGCCCACCCTATGACTTTGACCTACCACTCTTTGAATCAACACACATGCATAGCAGCTTGGTTTTGCAAGATTAGCAAGCTGCGAGCTCTTCACTTACCTTCTGTTTGGTCTCTGTGCTCCAGGATTCACTTTCCAGGTTGTTGTAGGAAGCTTTCCTAAGGGTGCCAGATTTCTCCAAGTGTGAGCTCAAATACTGGTTCCTGTGATTGTTCTAATATTTCCATTCCCATTTTTGGGTTGCTGTCAGACAGCTTGGTGGAACCAATGCTTGGTGACATGATTCTGAGAATCATTGAGATATTTAAACTGCAACACATACGTGTGTGATTGCACAGCCCGGTTACCCAGGCTTTTCAGCTGCTGTGGCTGCTCAGCTGATGCGGGTGGAGGAAGAAATTGAACTTCTGTTTTTTGGATGCCCTTACCTGCAGCAGCCTCTCCTGGAGGTGTTTTTGCATATGGAAATGAGCATGGCCTGATCAGAAGACATAACTGCACGGAACAAGGGCAGCTGCTTGGTAGAATCGCAGCCTCTGCCTGCTGAAGGTCAGCCTGGGAACACTGGTCCTGGTCCTGGTCCAGGGAAGCTCTGCACAGGAGCATGTGGATGTGATAGTTCCCTTCTGCCTGGCTGTCTGTGTCACCACCGCTGCCTGGGAAATTACTGTGTATCCCTGCTCCAGATCCATTGTTTCCCAGTACAGTGCCTGCATTTGATGTAAAGAGCTGCTTGGCGGTATGCTGAGTGCACTAGTGTAGCAGTGGCTCCAAGAGTGTCTTGGAGTGTCTCCATTAGCTTTGAGCCTTTGTTTTCCCAACTAGGCTTCCTGGTATGTCAATAGAGACTTGGCCTTAAGTCTTTTTGGAAATCTGCTAATTTACAGAGGCCTGTGATGTCAGGATCCTTAAACTCACCCTAGCATCTTTGTCAATAAGAAGAGGACTACTTCTGTAGAAAGACATTTTTCCTACGGTTGCTCTGGGTAATGGCTTCTTGCCATTCCCTGACTTCAGTGTTTCCCAAACGGTGTTTTTCTAAGGCAGATGGCATCCTGGAGAATTGCAGAGAGAGCATTCATGGTAAGGCTTAGCGCTGCACTCTTGAGGGCTGCTTTTCAGGTGCTCGAGCTTGCCTTACAGGGGAGTGAGAAAGAGGAAAGGTGGAAGCCTCAGTTAGCATAAGAGGTGCAGGAACCTCTGCAAGACATGGAAGAGGCAGGGAGACTGCTTCTGCAAAGTGTAGCAAGTCCATTGGACTGCACAGAGGTCTTACCTGGGGCATCGCGCTCCTGTTTTAGTCTAAGGGCTTTTTAAGATTTTTAGAAAATAATTTTACAGAAAATACTTGAAGTTCATTTTGCATTTGACCTTATGAAGTGTTACTGAGTGAAGCATAGACCTTAAGCCAGTCAACCTCAAACTGCTACAAAAACTATCCTTGAACTAATACAGGTTTCCTGAAAGATGCATGTATTTCACAAGCTTACAGATTGTTTTGATGCACGATGGATACTATCCTTGAGAGAAATGCATCTGTATGGCTTTCCCTTGATCTTTGCCATGAGACAGAGAATGTTTTATGTTGTGTTGTTACTTGCATGTACAATAGCAAAAGCTTTGGGTTTTGCTGTTCCAGCATTTTGGAGTTGGCAATCCAGTTGATTTCCTAAGGGAATGTACTTGTTCCTTGTGTGCTGTAGGATTTGCTTAGCTGGGGATGATGATTTTGGCCAAGAACACTGCACCAAAATGTTTTCACACGACGGGTTCCTCCTGCATCAAATTCAGCAGCTGTTTCCTCATATTGCTATCTTCTGCAGCACTGTCCTCTGCCAACTCGCTCTTTTCTCCCAAAGGAGAAAGCACACTGGTGAGCTCATTCATCAGCCCAGTGATTAGCTGGGCTCAAATTAGTCCTTTCCCCAGACTTCAGAGTATTGTCCAAGCACGAACAGGAGTGGATGGTACTAAGGTATGGGCAACTGGTACAGCTATGGGCAAGATTTAATCTTAGTATTTCTGAGGGTCCTGTTATCCCCTTTGGGGGTGGTGGCATTTCTGTCCCCTTTTGCAGGCAGCTGCCAGATCTGCTTGGTCTGCTCTCGGTATTGAGCTTTTTGATTTGTTTTGTCCCTGCCCCCCAAATTGCCTGTTCGCTGTTGTCTGCTACTTGAACCCATAGAAGCAAAGTGAGCTGGCTGGTAAAGAGATTTTTTTCCTTTTTGTTCTGCAGCTGTTTCTTCTCTCTTTGGGGAGCAAACATTGCGGTCCACCAGAGGATTTGCATCTAGGTGGTGATAATGTGAGTGTGTGTGAGATCTGATATTTCTCAAATTTCAGTGGCTGATAAATGCTTTTGGTTGGGAGGAGAGGTCAGCATGCAGGAGCTGGGAAAGCACAGAAATAGAACAAAAAATTACTGACAAAATATTCCAGACTCTAGAATCAATGATAAAGTCTGGGTTTTTTCTTCCCCTCAATGAAAATATTGGTCCTTACCTCCCTCATTTTTACAGAGCCCTTATAATCTCCTCATGGCAGAGCGAGTCTCAGTGTGAGGAGACATTCCTTTCATCTCTTGTTATCTGCTTTATATAAGATCTAGGTACCCATCTGGAATTGTGTAGGGACAGGAAGGGCCATGGCAGTAGACATCTTAAGTGCGTGTCTGTAGAGGAGTCCTTGTGTGAGAGGCTGGTAATTGTTCATAGAAGGCAGAAAGAAGCCCCATTTGTGAAGGAATGGGTTGATCAGAAAAGCACTTGATGTTACTTGCTGGAGTGCTCTGACTGCTGTGGGATCCAAGAAGACACTCAGAGAAGGCTCTGAGGAGACCTTCTTGCAGCCTTCCAGTATCTGTAAGGAGCCTACAGGAGAACTGGAGAAGGACTCTCTGTCAGGAAGTGTAGTGTTAGGACAAGGGGTAACGGTTTTAAATTGGAAGAGGGGGGATTTAGATTGGATATTAGGAAGAAATTCTTTCCTGTGAGGGTGGTGAGGCACTGGAACAGGTTGCCCAGAGAAGCTGTGGATGCCCCGTCCCTAGAAGTGTTCAAGGCCAGGCTGGATGGGGCTTTGAGCAACCTGCTCTAGTGGGAGGTGCCCCTGCCCATGGCAGGGGGGGTTGGAACTTGATGATCTTTAAGGTCCTTTCCAACTCTAGCAATTCTGTGATTCTATGACACCTTAGTAGAAGAGATCTAAAGAATGATCATATGGACAGGAGCCCTTGACATCCACCCAGCTTAGCTGTTGGCTTGCCACCACCTGACTTGTTTTGGACCAGGCTTGGCCATTTGGCCTTCAGCAGCATCAGTCTAGCTGTAGAGTAGTGCCTCACAGAGCATTGGCTGCATTGCCTGCCAGGTTGTGTGCCAAAACAGTCCTAGCCTTGCCATTTTTATTGTGGCTTAGAAATCAGCATCAAGTCCACTGAAGAGGAAATAAGCTTCTACAGCAATTTGCCCTGAGCCCATGGGATTTGGATTTTGAGAGGGTGATTAATAATAGCTATGTGTTTGATAGCCTCTAGATTTTTGAATGTCGTATTTGAGGGGAGGAAAGGGGAAAATACACATATGTGGAATGTTCAGATGCAGGATATTACTCAAACTGGAAATCAAAGGACAATATGATATGCTTTTCTGTCCTTAACAGTTGTTCAAATAAGCATGGGAGTCCCTGTTTTTTCTAGCGGTTGTGGTGGTTATAACCACAAGAACAATGGTACATATCAGAGGGGAGAAAAGATTGAAAAGGCGCCTGTCCATCAGATACCTGAAGGAAAAGTTTAAGACAAAACCCCCAAGCAACAGAACTGTACTGCAGTATGATATGTAGTACTCATAATGCTTTTTAGCAGAAGTCATCTCTTCCCTACAGTACCAATGCCGAGCTTTGGCTGGGATTTTAGAGCTTCTCTCTGTGGATTCTTTTTTACGGGAGAGAGAATCTCTTTGCCAGGGGGGTTGTGGCTGGCTATGTCTGTGCTAAACCGCGTTTGCAGTGCAGTAGGAGCAGGCCAGGAGATTATATTTCAGTTTTACGTACTTTAATGTTCTTTGAATTTGAGTTACTGTCCTCCCTGTCTGTGTGCTGCAGAGGTCTCTGAAGGAAAGCTGTCCCACTAACCTTTGCTCTTTAGAGTGTTTCTTTAGGAAGTATTGAACTGTCCTCTTCCTGTTTTCGCAGGGATGATGCTAGCATGTTGTTGTCCTGTCAGTAGTTTTCGTGTAATCCTCTCATGGGGACAAATTTTGTTTCTTTTCCTGCTTGTTTGAGAGACTTATGCAACCTCCTGCCTGAATTGTGTCTTGATTCTTGAGATGTCAGGGGAGATGGGTGTTTTTTACCATCAACTGCTCCGGAAGCACACCCAAAATATCACACTATCACTTTCCTGGATGTCTTGTTGTTTGGGGAAGAAGGCAGAAGTTAGAGCTTTCTCTGAAGTCTTGCAGCTGCTTTTTCTCTGGCCCTGGTGGAGAAGCTTGGTCTGTTAGGATGCCGTTGCTCTTGAGACGTGAAATGACCTGCAGTGGGGCACAGAGATTTTGTATGTGAAGACGCTCTGTCAAGGCCTTCTGCCATCAGATGGTACAGCATCTCTGCTGTCACCGAATGAAATTTTAGCAGCCCAGACCTTGCGCAAGTGAGTGACTGTCATCTGGGAAGTCTTGTGACCCTCAGTTCCAACTTCTAGTGGTGAATTGATGTGGGGTGAGCAATTCTGGTCTGGGTGCAGTTATGATAAAGGTTTCCAAGGCTGTGTTCCAAACCTTTTACCTTCCTGTAGTGGGAGTTATCAACAAGATAACGTGGGCCTTTGCCCTGTGTAGATCCCCAGGCAGTGTGAGCAGTTTGATTCCAGCCTGGTGCCTGGCCCAGGACTGCTGTTGGGTAAACAGTGGGGGTAGTCCTTTGGCAGTCCTGCCAGCTTTGGACCACGGAAAAATATTTCCGAGCCATGGCCTCCTATCCTGAATTACTGAGGTGGAACATGCTACCTGATTCTGCTTGTGCAAGAGGTGAGACATTAATATTTCCAGTGCTCTCTGAATCACAAGTGGCTGCTGTGGACAGTGAGGATGTGGGTGAACCTTTTCTGAGGCTGTAATTTCAGCCTCCCACATCCGCTTCAAGAAGTTGGAGCACCCAGCATGACACTCATCTAAGACACTTAGCATGGAGGAAAAACCACTGTGGTCATTGGCTGGGAGCAGACAAAGTGAAATGGAGGAACAAAACTACATGCTGTAACTTACTAGTGTGTGAACATGCCTGTACTGAATAAAAAGCAAGAGATGCCTGATGCTACTCTAGTTCTGCTTAACCTGCTCTTCCCATGTTTGCATGCCTGTGTATGCATGTGTGTGCGCCCTGTTCCTGGTGACACTCAATCATCCCTTTTTGGCCCTTTTGATTAGTCTGGTAGCATTCTTGCTGGGCTTTCTTGTGTCCGGGTTTGTTCTTGTGACTGCTCTCATGCTCCTTTGAGGAGTCCTTGTCTGACAGCAATCTGCCACTCAGAGGAAGAGGAGTGTTCTTGAGTGGTAGTGTCTGTATGCTTTACTGGGGTGAGGAAGGGAAGGCAAGTTTGGTAAGATCAGTATTAGCTGCTTCCACCTCAAGGAGAAAGGTTGGTGAGGGAAGGCAGTGGTGTCTATAGAGTTTTCAGGATGACAAGTAGTCAAGGCATATGACAAACAATACAGGTGTCCCATATCCCAAGTGTGCCTTTGGAAGATTAGGCCAGGATTATTTTTATTAATGTTAATCAGAAGGGCAGAGACCTCTTCTAGAATTGGGATAACTGAAGTCTTTATCAGCCATCACTATATGGAGCCTGCTGTTATGCTGTCTTCCTGGCCCAAGTTAAATACTTCGATAGGTCTATAGATTGAGGGTGATGCATCAGCTGTCACTGGGGCTGACAGCTTTCTCTTTGCTTCTGCGCTGCTGTACCCGCTGGTGTCTGATTATGAGGTAAGGACTCTGGATGGAGATGAGACTTTGCAGGAGTTGCCACATCACCAGGCTCTCTGCCCATTTGGAATTGAGCTGAACCAAACCCCTTTGGCCTGCTGTGAGTCCTTGTGCCAGCTCAGGGTCTCCCTTCTCTCTTCTTTCCTCATTCTAAGTACCCCCTCAGAATACAGAGCTGCAGTGGTTTGGCCTGCTGCTGCCTGGGTTTGATGTGTAGGGACTGTCTTTGCCTGTGAGACCTCCTCTACATCAGAGTACCTTGCAGAGGAGAAAAAAAAAATTGCTTAGCCCTTGCTGTACTGATATAATTCGGGGCTCTGTGCCACACAGCAACACACCTGGATTGAGGGGTGATCTAGACTCATCTGCTTTGGGGTTGTGCCACTATGCTGGAGAAGGAGGGGGCCTTTGTGGGCTGTGTTATCAGGAAACGCTGTGTGCAGGTGTGTGCTGTCACCAGGACTGAGTAAGGCTGTTGTACGGGGCAAGGAGTAGAGAGATGCTTTCTGGTTTAGCTGCTTGCCATGCTATGAGTGACAGCCATCATCTATCTGCCCTTGTGGCATTGCTTTTAAAGGTGTGACAGCCTTCCCATCCAGACTGCTGGTGGTGTTTGACTTTCTGCAGACCAGCACGCTCTAATTCAGCTTGAAGGCTCATATGCACGCATCCTTCTTCCCTAGCAATGGGTACAGAAAAGCAGTGTGCTTATCTGAGTTGGAATCAGAGGGGTTAATGCAGGGTGTGCTGGTGTTGGCCATGGGGGAGAATGGACAAAGTTCAAATGGTTCCATTCCCTGAACATCAATGTTCCCTAATAGGAGTTTTGCACAGCATCTAGGAACAAGAAGCATAGAGAGTGTGCTGTCTTAAGGTGTCTCCTGTGTGATGACCCTGGCTCCAGCTTGTCACCACTTGGTTTTAGAGTCACAGTCTAGGCAGATCTTCTTATTTGGTTTTGTCCAAAGGGAACCTGGCTTGTGATCCAAAACCATTTTGTGGTCCAAGTTGCAGAAACAATAGGGCGTTCCCTTCAGAAGCAGGACGGTGCTATGGATTATTGTGTAGATAGTTGTCTGCAGCTTCCCTGGTGCCTTTTGATGCTGGCTGTGAGTAGAGCTTAGTGGTGTTCTTGCTGGACTTCCCTTGTTGCTTTTTCCAGCAAACAAGGGCAGGTGCTGGAGGTCTTGTTGCAGTCTTAATTCCTCTGGAAGAAGCTATTTTGGTAGCTCATGTGTTCTTAATTGCAGCATGGCTGTCCTGGGAGTGACTTCCCAAGTTGTTTGTTTGGATGTGTCCTTGTGAGTCTTGTGCCTGTGGCCCATGTTAAGGAATCAGCCTGTATCTGCAGATACAGTCTGGATAAGAGAAGCACGTCAGACAGCTGTAGTGCTGAGAAGGGTATGTGAGCAACTCTGTGTCTGTAGTTACAAATGGGTTATACCTAACTGCATATTGTCCTTTACGTGCACAGGTTATATGTGGTCAGTTTGATACCTGAGTACTAACAAAAGCGGCAAAACAACTTAATTTGAGCATTAAATAGTATAGCAGAAGGGAGGATTGCCAGAGGCACAGCCTGGTTAATTCATAATACATGTTTCTGGACAAATGTTTATTCTGGAACTTAGTCCATTTTGAAAAAGGGATTATCCAATTCACTAAAGTAGACAAATTGTCTAAAGAAAAAAAAAAGTCAAGTGAGCTGAATGATATATAATCCAGGCAATAAGAATACATTGGATATGGTATCCCTTCTCCCACAGATGTATTTCTCTTAAGCAAGCCCTAACTTTGTTTTGGTTAGAGTGTGGGTTTTTTGTTTATTTTTAATAAAAAGAGTGGATATACAGCATTTGGTTTCTCAGGCTTTGGATGTTTTTATGCCCTTGCTGTGGGGCACTTTACAAATGATAAAGTACTTTTTGATAGTCAGGGAGGAGCTGGTAACACTGAAAGACTTGGAGAATTATTGTTATTTTTTTTTCCCTCTGAATTTTGTGTGACTGTGAGGCGAGGATTCTTGAAGCCAAGCTAGCTGTTTCCTTGTCTTCAGTTTTCTACAAAAGACTCAAATGAAACTACAGCTGGATGAGAAGCATTTTAATCTGTAGAAAAACAGTTAAAAACTGTGTAGTACAGCTAGGTGGGTTTGCTCAGCTGAAAGCCTTCAGAGCAGCTTGTTTTAAAATTGCGTAAAACTAACCTGAAATCTTGCTGCCTTCCATAGTGCAATAATGATGCAGTGCAAGGTCTTCAAAGACAAATATACAAGGGTCAGTCTGAGGTAACTGAGGCACATATATTTTTAACTTGGATAGCCTGTAATTCCAAGCTTTGCACTGTATGAAAGTAGTAAGAGTCTGCCACTGACCAGACTTACTCATTTCATATCGGTGTGTGTGCTGAAATGTTTCTAGTATAGTTTTGTGCTCTGGAGTCCCTCAACTGTCTGTTGTTTGCCCTGGGATCAAAGTGCTGACAAATGTGTACAAAAAATACTTGAGGGGGGGGGGTATGGCTGAGAGATGTGATGTGTCTGTCTTGGATGTAGGGAATATCTGCAAGGAAGGCTATTTCACCCTCAAGGTGAAACAGTTCCAAGTTTATGTACAGGGGTAAGGATTTTACCAGTATCTTCCCCCACACTCCTCCTTTTGCTGTTTTGATGACTCTGTTAGGAGGTCTAGCATAACTCAAAAATCTAAAATAACTATGGGTATGTAACATGTATCATTTCTAGAAGGAAGGAAATACTGTTGCTTTCAAAATACAAGTTATCTTTCAGTTTTTCTGGATGCAAGACCCTGTCTTAAACTACTTTATTTTCTCTTTCTTTTTTTAATGAAAGTTTACTCCAGCCAGGAGAAGCTTCCTTGACACAGTTCTGCTTTTCCTGTCTATGTGATGGTGTATCTCTTCCTGCACAAATAACCCTTTGATAATCTGTATCCTGTCCTTGAAAATAAATCTTCAGATAATTTGCATAAGATCAGAGCCACAAGGTTATTAAGGTAAACAGACTGGAGGTAATGGGGCAGGAGTTTTCAGGTCAAGAAGGTGACAGCTATAAGGAAAGAGAATAAGGAAGAGATAAGTAGCCTTTTATCGCCTGAAGGAGTTGTATGACCTGAGCTGCTGCTGTTGCTGCTGACTTGAGGTTTTGTTGAAGTATGGTTTGTCCTGGAGTTGGGGGTGGTGGATTTCTTTTGGTTGGTGTTTTTTGGTTTTTGTTTTTGTGTTTTTTTTTTTTTTCCCCACAAAGTGTCTGGAATTTTTCTGAGGATTAGACAACTAGAAATACTTCAAGGTAGCAGTTGGAAGCATTGAATCTAAGCAGAATGACAAAAAGATTATGCTGAGGAGTTTGCCTTTTAGGTTGGTTTATTTGTTTGGGATTTTAAGCACCTCTTTGAAACTGAGGAGACACCACTAACCCTCAGACTTGTATGGTTGATTGAATGGGTGGTGTGATGTACTTCTTGCAGTGCTCATGTAGCTAAGATTCATAAAGCAGACTTTGCAGTAGAACATATTTTCTGGTAACACTTCATCAGAGATTATGTGTATCTAAAAAAACCGCATGAAGGAATAAATATAGAAGAAACTCAGGTGCTAAAAATACCCTTGTGCATTGATGTTTATTTTTATGGTTTTTTTTTTCCCCTTCATAAGAGACCTTTTTGATATTTAGGAAGATTCTTCACATCTGTTCAGAATTGTTTTGGCTGCAGTGATTTTGAGGGAGAGAAAAGTCAGCTGATCTTAGAAAATAGCTTATCTTGGTTTGACTTTAGAGTGCAGTGTGGGAATAGAGCAGATGTTGGAGAAGAGACTTGATGTGGGTAATGGCATGAGAAGTTGTTTAATTACTGCAGCTGTAGAAACTGGGCATTTGCAGTCTTGGAGATTAGAAGACTGCTGAGCTCTTGCATTTATGAAAAAAAAAAAAAAGATACTAAATACCTCAATCTTAAAATATGTAATAGATCTCACTGAAAAGACGGTCTCTTGTTAGGAAAGCTGCTTGCACTAAACGTCTTCAGTATACAGTCCACGATATAGGAATTCTGGCATCTTTTTAAGTATGAGATGAAGGAATGAATAAACTTCTAAAAGGTCTTAGAAGCTGAGATTTTTGTAGCAGGAGGATGATTTACTTGAAATATAGTTTGAAGTAAGTATCAATTTGCAGCTGATCTGCTGTGGACATGATTCCTTGTGTGTAGATGGCCACTTGATTACGTTCTGAATAGTCCTTTGAGATCTGTGTTGTGAGAATGAATTGGTGAATCAGTTAATGCATTTAAATCAGTTTAAGATTTGACTCTTACTTCAGTGCTCCATCCTGTAGGACTTCAAAATTTAATAACTTTGTGCCACACTCCTTTATTTACAAACTGTGCGCACATTTCGGTGCCTGGAAACATTGAGGTGAGCCCAAGCCAGTGTGTGCTACCCACAGTCTGATGCTGTCAGAAGTGGGTTGTGTGATGCATGGAGAGGAAGGGAACAGAGCTTTTTGGCATCTCACAAGTTGTGCAGTGGCAGGCAGAGCAAGACCATTCCTGCAGCCCACCAGGCGTTATAGGGACGTGATCGCATGCCCCCTCCCAGCCGTAGCCTCACCCTTTTCACCGATGAGCCGGGAGCACATTGCTTTGTATCTCCCTTTGAACTTAATAACAGGCCAGACATAAATAGCAGTTTAGACATAAAAATAGCTGGCACCTGCTTCACTCGGGCTGGCCAGGGGTAAACTAGGGCCTTGCTGCTGCCCGTGCCAGCCCCGAGGCTTGGCCTGAGCAAGAGAGATCTGGTGAGGTTTAATCTGCCTGTTACAGGTGGAGCAGCCCCAGACATGGGGAGGAGTGCGGACAACCCCTTGGCAGGGTCTTTGGATGGACTCCTGCAAGATTAATAAAACACCCATGCTCTGTCACCTGTTGATCGCAAGTATTTTCGGTCTCCTCAGCTGTGTGCTTTTCTATTTGACCTGGGTTTTTTCCTCTGCTTTCAACCTCTAACGTAGTGATTTACTCTCTTGCTGCGTTTGACCAAAACCAAGCTAGGACAACATAAAGATAATTCATCCTGTTAGGAATTACCTTGTTATTTTAGATTACAATTAGCTCAGGCTTCATCGGGCTTCTGGAAATCTATCACTTATGTATATTTCTGATTAATTGAAAATGCTATTAAGATGGTATTAAGAAACTTTCCTTGTGTAAACAAGGGAAAAAAGACATTAGTTTTGAAGGTCCAGTGCGTGGGTCTCCTGAAGAAGATAAAGTAGGCCTTCTCTGCCTCGGCTGTTGAAGGTTGCTTGGTTTGATTTTTTTTTATTTTTTTTTTTTAATTTATTTTATTATTTGCCAGTGTTCCTGTGAAGGAGGATAAATATCTGTAGTAACAGCATGCATATTTTTAATTTTTCTAGAGATCCTGAAGAGCTATGCATCCAAAATTAGCACCTTGTTCCCTGTGAAATGACTTTACCTGTTACAAAGAATAGTTTTTTCTCGGGATATGGGTGTTATTTAATTGTTCTGTCCTCGTTTGTGCTACTGCATGAAATATGATAGCAAATGCAACTGGTTCCAGTGTTGCCTGTTCAGATCCTACCTGCAGCAGCTCAGAATTTTAAAGCTTTCTTTAAAAGGCTTTTACTTTCTTAGTGCAGAATGCTAAGGGTTTTGAGCAGGGAATAAAATTAATTAGTTCAAGTGCTTTATAATAGACTTTACTTCTAAAATGCTATTTGTGTTCATTGAAGTTCTTAACTAGATTGCTGTTCTAGATCCTTTTAACTTCACTTGTATTTAAATTATGAATAGTGAACAAACAGAAGTCTGTGTACTTATTTCAGTCTGACCAGGGGGAGTAAAGTAACTACTGAGGAGGAGGATCCTTCAGCCACAAATACCTGCCATGCTGGTTTGTGCCCAGTGCCAGGATGTGGCTGTCTCCTGGGGTTTGCTGGTGCTAGCACTGATAGCAGTAGGTGCTTTGCAAACAACTTGGAAGCCTGAAGGACATCTAGCATCTAGGCAGAGGATGAGGTGAGACAGTGAGGCAGATGAGGGGCAGCATTGGAGAATATTTTTAGCCGAGCATGCTTGACTCATGACCCTTTTGGCAGCCTCTTGCTAAAAGGGACTCAGTGTGGACAGGGAAGGGGTGTGTGTGGGTGAGCTCAAGGAGGTGACGTGAGTCTGGTGTGCTGGGCAGGTACAAGTTGCTGGGAGTTTTAATACTGATGTGACTAATGCTTCACCTACAAGTTTTTGTTTTGGAACCTTGCAGATTCGAGGCTGGCAAAGGAAGGGTATTTCTGCCAAAGACTTGCTGCAGTTCTCACGTTCCATGAGGTAACTCCTTCCTATTAGCTTTATTTATGAATTCCTAAGAAAATAATTCATTTGGAGTACCTTGAAAGTCTGCTTGTGGAAGATCAGAGCATGAAAGTTAATGATCAATTGCTCCTTGCTAGTGGATAACTATGAAGAATTGTATTTTGCATTTTTTATTTTTTTTCCTGACTGAAGGCTATTTAAACATCTACAGCTCTAAAAAGCTATCTATGAATCTGTTGCACACCAAAGAAAACATCAGAGCAATGGGAGAAAAGCTTGTGTAGCCCCAGCTGCGTGATGGAGGCTTACCCTACAGTGCAGCGTGGGGGCCATCAGCTCTAGGGTTTGGGGCAGGGCACAATGTGAAAGTGGTGGAAGATCACTCTACTGAAAGGAATGTCCCATTATGGATGTCAGCCAGAGGAAATCAGTGAAGTGTTTGCAATTCTTTGGGTGGGTTTGGTTTTTTTTTGGTTTTTTTTTTTTTTTGGCTGCTTATTTTTATTTTATTTTATTTTAAAGACTTGAAAAGTGAGAGGAGGAGTGAAATTGAGAAATGAAGCTTATTGCTTACCTGCAGGTCATTTCCCTTTTCCACACTCACTCCAAAGCAGGTGTCTGTAGCATTTAGATGCTGCATAGGTGCCTGAGCCTACTCAAATTCCCCTCTTACACTTATTCTTTTATGCTGTTTTTTTTATTTAGACCTTTAATCAGGGGTAAGTCAGCATAACCTCAGAGGTAACTGGACTCTAAGAAATTGCAGGTAAATTACTAGGTTTCTTGGGAGTAATCCTGTCTGGACTCCAACTGGGGTAACATTTCCTAGAACAGGGCAGACTTAACTTTGTTCTGCCCTTAATGTGTTCTGCCCTAGTTCTTTAGGGCAGCTGTGGCTTTCCCAGCTTACATCATTTCATATGGCTATGGTTTTCTTTCCTGTTTGTCACATGTGAAGCTAGGAGTGAGATGAAAGGTTTCCAGCTGAGCTACACAGACATACAAATGCCATGCACACATCTGAGTTAACTTGCTGAGAACATCATCCTGTTTATGGTCTCAAGTATCAGAAGAATTATAGCCTTTTTAACCAAGAATAATTCAGCCTCTTCAACTTGGATGTGGGCTGTCTAGCAATTTTGCTTCAATGGTCTTGGGCATTGCTTGCTCCTCCAGATGTTACCAACCATTGTCAGTACAGAAAGCACCACTTGTAGGTGCTTCAGCCCCAGCAGTTCACAGCTGGAAAATTCTGGTGAAGTTTGTTGCTTGTCCAAGAGCACCCAACCCCTTCATCGGGGATTTAAACTAATGCATTGAATTGTGAAGGTGCAGGCTATGAAGGTGTTCAGCTATGAAGCAGCTATCCCTAGTAGGAAGCTGGGATGGGCAAGAGGGGGCAGTAATGTTTTAGGCTGCCACAGCTGAACCTACTGGAGGATGTTTTATGCATCAGAGCTCTGTTTCCACAGAAGGCTATTGACAAGGTTAGGTGTAACTGATCTTGTGAAGGTACCCAAGCTCTCTCTCAACAAGTGAACAGAGAATGTTGCGGAGTTATGAGGTCACAGATAAAGTCATTCACTTCATTCTTGCTTATGTGTACCCCGTCTTACGGAGAGAGGCTCAAAACAGAAAGGTTTGGTTGCAAGTTGTAACGGAAAATGAAGCGCTGTGTTTGCTGCAGAAGTCTAATTTTGATCTTGAAAAGGGAGCCTGTCTGCCATTGGTCCATCTAGGTCAGTAACCTGGCTTATAGTGAGTGCCTTACGGAAAGATTTACAGTCAACAGAATGGCTGGTATTTGCACTGTCATATACTGCTAATTTCCATTCAATTAATAATTCCACCTCTAACAACCATGGCAAGAAGGTTTGTGGTTCAGTTATGCTTTGGGGGGAAAGAGGGAAAGCAGACTTGTGATCGTTGTAAATCCTTCATAGTTTATTGACATTCTCCCTGTTTTTTCCTACAATGAGCAAAGATTTCTTTTTCTGAAAGCACTTTCGCAGTCAGTAATTTCCAATTATTATTAGGCAAGCATTTTATTTTTAGGGGCGCCCTCTTTCAAAGACATGATGGTCACAGTACTAGGATGGTGGCAGGAAGTAATTTGCCGAAGCCATTCTATTAATATTTGTGTGATTCCGTAAGACATGGGAGAGATTTGCCATGAAACCAATTTTATCATCTAGGGAGAACATTATCCTGTGCTTAAAAAACACATTGTTGAGGTACTTTTTTCTTTTATTTTTTTTCCCCCCTTTCTTTTTGTGCCTGTCTCCCCCAACCCCCCCGGCTGACTGTTCCCCCATGAGCTTTGGCATATTATCATATAGAAGATGGTCTTTAGGGAATGGACCGAGGTGTGGGTCAAGCAAATAATCAGAAGATTTGAATATACCGAAACTTCCTATAGTGAGGAAGAAAACTAACCAGAAAATGGTTTCAGTTGTTTAAATAAATTATTAAAAAAAAAAAAAAAAAAAAGAGGGGAGGAAAAAAAATGAGAAAAAGGAATGAAATGTTCCCCTTGTGAGATGGAGTTATACGTGTCCAGTTTTGAGTGTTGTATGTCTAAATGTTGGAGCACTGAGAATATTTTCAAAGCTGTAGTATCAAAGTAGGTAATGGAAACATGGTTTTGGAGGTTATTATATTGAATTCAATGCAAGATACCATGCAAGAGAGAAATTGCATAAGTGTTTAAGTGCATGCACATGCATTTATATTTAATCAGGGGACTTTTTTTGAAATGGAAAAATATGTGTGTAGTTAAATATAACTCTCTTATCCTCAATGTACTGCTTAAATGTGTTTGTTCAATCTTAGAAGACATCAGAAAAGCAATTTGATACAATTTGCAGTTTCTAGGGTTTTCTGGTTTATTTTTTTAAGTGGGGATGATAAGGATCCTAAATGGGAAGAGCTTCTCTTTCTTTAGGGTTCACGTACCTCATATGCAGGCACCAGTACAATAAACAGAGTCAGACCAATCCTGTTCTCTTGCATAACACTGCTGTATTTCAATATCAAACCAGAAATTACTCCCCTACCAGTTGCAGTGTTTAATTCTGGGAACTTTGACCTCAGTTTTAGTAAAAATATCTGCATGAGAGACACTATATACAGACAGTGAAAAAGCAAAGATCCCTTTGATAGGCCATGAAAGCAGTGCTCAAGAATCACTTCGTGACCAGAGAATGTGCTTGTTCCAAGGAGCAGCTTGGCTTGAGCAATACAATTTGTTGAATTGTGGCATGCTGTGCTGCATTGTTTCTACAGATCACTTTCTTGTGGGTTATTGGGAAGTCAGATGAGATACTGTTAGTGGTTTGCTGAGCTTTTTTAATGCACACTTTTTATTGCCATAGTTGCATGTAAGGATTTTAATGTAAACAAAAAGCCTGACATTATTATTTTTAATTATGGGAAGTTTGTTTGCCTTTTAGGTATGCAGGAAGATAACCATAACTATTTACAGGTTTTTGTTTTATTCCCCCCTGTAACTCACGTGCTGTGTCCCACCTTCTTCCACTCTGAGTGAGAACAGAACCAGCTGGTTTTGGTGATAGTTTTATAGAGCCTTCAATGAATGTTTAGATAAGACAGCTACAAAAATGGTTGAAGCTATAGAAAGCAAAGCAGGTAGTGTGTCTTGAGATCATTTTCATAACAAGGGCCTCCTTAAGCACATGGGTTTAATGTCACCAAAAGCTTCTCCCAGAGCTTTGCTCTTCTGATAGGCTCCAGCCTAAACCTACTCCTGGCTAGTTGATACCTGTTTGTTCTGGTATCAGCAGACTTTAGCTCAAATGGTCTATTATCTTCGTAGTGGTTATCTTTGCTGTTTTAGAGGGAACAATTTTATCCCCCGTAAATCCTGCTGGATCCCTGTGCTGTGCTTGCTGGTCTCTGTCCTGGAAGTCCTCCTTCAGCCTCCTGTAGTTCGTGTGCCTCCCTTTCGAACATGGGCAGCCTCTCTTGTGTGGTATTCCAGATGGGATTTTAGCACTGCCTCTTACATACTTCCTTGTACTTCTTATCTCTGTCAGAAGTGTTGCTCTGGATACATCCCAGGATTGCATGTGCATTTTTCACAGCTGTATCTCAGTGGTGACTCACAGCCATTTTGTGCTAGGATGGGCAAGTGCATCCAGGCCCTTCTGCTCCAGGCTCTTGCCATCCCCCAGTGTCTACCTGGGGCTTGTTTAGTTCGTATGTGTGATTGTATATTAGTGACTTTCACCCCACTCTTACGGCCCCAGTCTTTAAGGCCTGTTGTATAACTTAATATGCCTTCATGTTCAAATTATTTCCTAGCTTTGTCACCAGCTGTCATGATTACTTTTTTTTGTATGCAAAATGTATTAATCAGTTAAAGATGAAGCAGAAGACTGTTGGACTTTGTTTAGTGTTTTCATTAGTAACTTACTAAGTGTCTGCAGCTTCTTGTCCCATGCTGTCACTATCCCTTTTGGGCAGACTCTTCACTGCTGTCACAGTTCCTCTACTGCTCTCCAACTTTGTGTGTTTAATGTGATACCACATGGAAAAGGATGAAGTAATGTTTGTTGAAAAATCCAGATAGCTGAGACTTAATTACATTTATTTTGAGTTAGCTCCCTACAGCAAACCTGTTGTGCCCTGATCTCCTTGTAGCTTCACATCCTTATTCCTCTGTCTTTGCTAAAATCTTATGTGCTGTTTGTGGGTTCTGTAGCTTGCCTTCTATGCAGCAAATCAAACTGGATCATGAAAATACCGACGCTAAAGTCTTGAATCAACATCTTCCATATTTATAGAGGTAGCTCTCTATTGGTTTGAATATTGTAGACTTTTAATTGAGTGTTGAGTGATTGTGTGTGTTGGTTTTGGTGGACAAAGAGTTGTAAAGAGCAGTGTATGTTTTTAAAATTGCTTGGTCATCTGTTTTCCTTTTCTGTAATGGCAGTGGTGGAAGATGATACCCTTCGTTCCCAAAGCCAGCAAATGTGTTTTGACATAAAACTAGCCTTGAGCAGTGTGCCAGCCCAGATGGACTGGCAGCTAGTGATGCCATTAACTGGTTATAAACCTGAAGCTGAGCTAGGTGGGTAGTAGCTAGCTGAATGGTTAGCTGGCATTTCCTGGTATGGTTTGGTTTCAACAACATGTTGACACAAATTTGCCTGAAGTTAGTTGGAATTGAGCTGTTTTCAAATGGTATGATACATAGGATAAATATATATAGTATGAACCCACGTGCCTGGTCTTTATTTCTGCTTCTCCAGTAAGACCATCACAGAAGTATTTGTTAAGTATCTGAACAACTCAGTACTGGTTACATCCTGTGGTAGATGCTTGGTTTTAAGTCTGGTAAATCTTAGTTTCTTTGGGGGTTTTCTTTTTTTTTTAAGTTTGAGTTGTAAATTTCTGCAAAAAATTTCCATGGCATAAGGCTTGAGAAATTAGATAACACGCTTTAAAAAAGCCACCTCTGGGTAAAGTACATCTCTAATTACTGAGACTAAATTACGTGGAAAGCGAGCTTGTGTCTGAAGTAAATCTCCAGTTCAGTAATCTAAAATTAAATAATGATTAACTTAATTGCTTCAGGATCTTAAAAACCGCTCTTAATAAAATATAGGGATTAAGTGTGTGTTTTGAGAGCGCATAATTGCTTCTGCTTCATTTTCAATTACTTCTATCAAGACAAGGTTTGTAGGTAAAAGAAATACTTTTTGTTATGTTGGTTAGTAAAGGTAGAAAACTAGGCTTGTTCTTGAATGTACCAGCCCTTTCTCTGTTCTGAATAGAAGCTGCGATTTCCCTACTAAATGTAAGTTGAAAACACTTGCTTTCAATTTCATACATATGTTCCAGTTAGACCCTCTGAAAGCAATAGTAGTTGGTACCTGAAGAGCAGAGTGTAGTATTAGTACACAGAAGAAGGCTTTAGTTGTTGGGTTTTTTTTCCCCAAAGAAAAAAGAAAGATGAGTAACTTCAGTAAGAAGAGTTGGACTTAAAAGAATTTGTGGCCTGGGTTAGCAGTTGCATGTTGTTTGCATTGTATTTTGTTTTTAAGCAAACTATTTTTGCCTCCACTCATTGAAGAATGTCTTTTTTGCTTATAGGCAAATGAGAAAGCAAATCTCTTGAAACATAAACAGTGGTACTTCCCTGGAGGGAGGAGATGGGGATTCTCCTGTTGCTCTGAGTGTTGCCAGGTGCCAGAAGTGGTCCCCAGAGGTGGTGGTAAGAAAGAAATCTTCCCCCACGTTTCTGTATTTGCGTTTTGTCTGTAGCAATAAGATGCTTTCAGAAAAAAAAAGGGAGTGTAAATCTTGTTCTTTTCATAGAGCTGTATGAATTGCTGGGAGAGGCGTCAGAAGTCTCCCACTCTGAGAATTTTAATTAAGGGACAAAACTAACGCTTCAGCTTCTTGCCTCTGTAATGTTTGCTCCTGCTCTCTCATGTATGCTTTATCTGTTGGCAATCATTGCAGCAAAGACTTTATCACAAATATACCTCCAAAGGACTCTGGAAATACTTAGCTGTCACCTCCCCCCTTAAATGTAGATGGGGAACTATGGCCTTACAATGCTTTAAGGACCTCCTTTACAGAATTCTTGAAAGTCTCTTGAATGCTGACTCTGGGGTTATCTTAGTCCAAACATCCTTAAATTTTGTGCAGTGTCCAGATACAGAAATGTTAAGTTATAGCAGCAAACTTCCTTCTTTTTGCCCTTTTTTTCTGTAATCTGTCCTACAAACCGTGACAGCAGAAGTAGAAAGCTGATGAGACCCCAGTGACACAACAGCAGTAGGAAAGGGTTTTTCCAGGACAGGATCGGAGTAGTTAGTGTCAGATGTTGACATTTTAATGATGATCTCTGATGCCATACCCCTTCATAGGATTTTTTTTTAATAGGGAAGTAATTTAATCTTGGTGATTTTGCCAAGACCCAGAATGTTCCGTTTGTATTCTGTAACCTTTCAAGGTCTATTGTAGGATAAGTAGTGTCCCAGGAAGCTTTCATTTCTGTGAGATATTTCTCAAAGCTCTGATTCACAGGACAGTATATATTGGATCAGCCGCAGTCTGTGTTCAGGGCATGTATTCTGACCCCATGCAAAGTTATATACTGTCTGAAGACATACATTTTCCTGCTATAGAGGAAGCTAAAGCATTTATTCCATATTATATTAGATGGACAAATAACTGCAGTCTGTTAGGTCCAAATGTTCTTGGATCATAATTTTCCCCAAAAAATCAGTTATTGCAGCTGAATCTGGTAAATACTGACCATCTGCAGCTTTGATAGGTGGAGGGGGGAACCCAGCAGGTCGATTCATGAAATTAGCCTTGTCACAGTGTCATGGTGACCAGCTACTTTCAAAACCAGTTCTGCAAAAAGCTTTAGCCTGAGCTCATTGCCATTGGTGTGACAGCAATGCCCCAGAAATACATGAAAGCTTGGTTTTGTGCATTTACTGTTTTGTACTGTATTTTTCAGCTTGCACGACTATAGTTTTGTTCTTTTTTCTTCTTTGCATGTAAGGCCTGAAAAGGCCATCAGGGTGAGTGTTACTGAGAAGCTAGAATTTGCTTGGTGGTCAGGATTTTATGAATTGTGTGCAGCTCTTGAACTTTCAAGCTCTTAGGCTTTCAAGAACCTGGGCTTCTCCTACCCAGCTGCAGGCTGCCAAGCCTGGTGCCTGTGCCTTTTGTGTAGTGTGTGCCCGGGTGTCTTATCTTGGGTCGCTAGAACCTGCAAGGATGAATAATCTAGAAATGAAATGTTCTGAATGAAGTGGATGGCCGTGCTGGAAGATGCATGGGTTGAATAATCCCATGAATGATTCCTTCAGCCTTCACCTTCTTTATTGTTAAGATAAATCCTGAGTGGGATGGCAGATATTAATATGGATTAGAGAAATTGTACTGAGAGCTTTTCAGTGTCCCAGTGGATGCTGCTTCTGTGGAATAAATCTCTCTTTCACGAACCAAGGCACAACTGGTGCCAACAGGCACATGGTCAAGGACATGAGGGACTGAATTACGGGAAGGCCAAACTGTGATAGCATTTGCTATATATTCCATGCGTCACATAGTAGCTGTCCTCTCTTGTTGGGGTTTATACATAAGCAGAGGCCCTATAGGTATCATCTGCTGCTATTGTCCTTATTATATGTCTTTATGAGGATATTTCTCTCTCTCGGGCTTTCCAGTGTTACAATTTGTAACAATTGCTGGAAGATTCAATTTTCATATAACTTTAGTTGGGGGGGCACGGTGGGTGGGTGGGAATAAATCTTTGCAAAGTACTTGTGGACATAAAGATCCATTAGGCTAGACCAAAAAGAAGCTCACAAAAGCAGTCACAGCAGTTACAATTTCCAGAGTTTTCTGTCATTCAGGTAAGGAGAAATGTAAAGTACGTGGGGAAAACCGCTTACATTCTCTGCTTTCATGTTTAATTTATCAACGTGGAGGCAGTGGTAATGGGCCATTTCATGGTAATGAAAGCCCATTACCAGAGACCTCTTCGCTAGCAGACTGATGTTCTGAAAAGCTGCTCCCAGAGATATGATGCCTGCCATTAGTTTGGTGTGGTGTGGTTTTTAAGCTAAGAGTTAATTTTGCACGACATGCAGAAGTAATCTTCTATCAGTTTTTAACAGAAAGTGAGTTGGAACTCTGAAAATGAGAAAGGACTAAGTTTTTCTTGGTAGTCTAGAAACACACAAGAAGGGTCTGGGTGTGTTAGCTGCATTACAGGATGGAGCACTCTTCTGCAGGGTGAAGTGTTGCTCTGAACTCTTTCAGGATGGGGTGAATATTGTTCCCATGTTCTTGAATTACTTCAGTGTGTCTCCTCTAACTACTCAGTCTGCATATAAGAGGTGAGCACCGGAAGATCAGCTCTCCTTGTTGGGATTTTGCCCAGATTTTTATTTGGAAGAAGTGGGCTTAACAACTGCATTGTGAAACATCGGTCCTCTTGATCTTTGAAAACACTCAAACTGTGCCCCACAAAGCTTTACTCCTCAGAAGGCTTAGGGAAAGGGCAGCCTTGTCAGACGATGCTTGGCTGCACTTGTGCCCAGGACCCAGCCCTGTTCAGCCCTGCTGGTGTGGTCACTGCTTTGGGTCAGCACAGAGACCACTTCTACTCAGGGGGAATCAGCTACTGGAAGTCAAGGACCAAGGACCTATAAACTATGGGTATTTATTTTGAGAACAAAAAATAAACCAAAGTAAAAGTGCTTTATAAGAAGCTATAATGGCATATACTCTTTTATAATTTTTTTGAAAATGTCAGTGTTGCCATGGGAGCAATTATTTTCACATGCTTTTTAAGTTGTGAAGGCCACACATTCAGGACCTTTGACAGTATTTTCCAAAGCAGTGGAAAGTACAGATGGGAATACTAATGCTATCACAGCATGTGATTCAGGATGATATTATTATGCCTTACCAGCAAGGCCAGTTTTGCATTAAGGGTTCATTTGCCCAATCTCTGCAACTGTGTCTCCTTCTTAAGAGAGCCTCCCTTTACAATTTAGAATCAGAATTGTCTAGGTTGGAAGGGACCTTCCAGATTGTCCAGCCATCAGCCTAGTGTGGTGTTCAAGTTTGAAACAAGTAGCCTGATGTGCATGAGTGGCTTGGCCTGAGATGGAGATCACTCAACCAAATACATTTGTGACTAAAAACAGCTGGCAAACAAAGCACACCCTCCTCCCCCCCCACTCCAAAACCCAAACAAGCCTCACTCCTGCCATGATGTAAGGAGAACAGCAGCAAGAACAGCAGCTCAGTGTGGTGTGAGCAGGTGATGCAAGCTGTGTGGTGTTGTTGATACACCGGAGGGAACGGATGTCATCCAGAGGAACCTGGATCAGATGGAGAGATGGGCCCAGATGAACCTCATGAGGTTCAACAAGAGGAAGTGCAGGGTTCTGCACCTGGGCCGGAACAATCCTCACTATCAGTACAAACTGGGGGACGAGGTACTGGAAAGCAGCACTGAAGAAAGGGACTTGGGAGTAGTGATGGACAAGAGTCTAGACATGAGCAGGCAGTGCGCACTTGCAGCCCAGAAGGCTAACACCTAATCGCAGCCTTTCAGTACCTGAAGGGGGCTACAGGAAGGCTGGGGAGGGGCTGTTCACAAAGGCCTGCTGCGACAGGACGAGGGGCAGTGGACTTAAGTTGGAGAAGAGTAGATTTAAGTTGAATATTAGAAAAAAATTCTTTACTGTAAGGGTGGTGGAACATTGGAACAGGTTGCCCAGGGAGGTGGTTGAGGCCCCTTCCCTGGAGATATTCAAGGTGAGGCTCGATGAAGCCCTGGGCAACCTGGTCTAGTTGGTGGTGTCCCTGTGACTGCGGGGAGGTTGGACTAGATGACCTCTGGAGGTCCCTTCTGGCCTGCATGATTCTATGATTCTATGCAGCTGCTGGGGTTGTTGTGGCAAATGGCAGATGACGTACAGTGGTGGAGAACAGGTGTACATGCTGGAGCTGGATGGGTGGACATCAGCTGGCCATGAGTGTGGGCTGCTCACCCTGCACTGCAGGGCCTGGCTACGATGGCTTGTTTTGCAGGTCCTTTCTGGATGGCTGTCAGGGCAGATACTTCTCTACACCAGCTTTTGCCTTGTTCATTCAGAAATCATCTGGGTGCTGTATTGCAAGATGGGAGCAAAAGCCCATAGCATCTCCTCATGTAGTTCTTTTTCCTGTACTGAAAGTGTAGCAATTGCACTTGTTATCGTGTGCCCTGGAAGGACATCTTCACTGATTATGACTATGGGCCAGTAAAATGCTGGCATATTTGGTGACATAAACTTAAAGCCCAGTTGCGGATGCTACTGTGTTAAGGCTGTTTGTCCCTCTGTGCCTACCACTACCAATTTCTCAGCTTTACTATGTTAACTGTTCCCTAAGCAAGTCTACAGAAATTATCTGTTTGCTAAAAAATGGAAATTACAATTAAAACAACCCCAGACAGTTTAGTTTAAGCTCTATCTTGGTTCAGACTTGGGATGAGTAATAACTGTAAAAGCAGTTATACAAGCAAACCCTGGGACACGCTGACCTTAAGCATCAGTTAAAAGTGAGCCTTTAGCGGTGCCTGAGAGTAGGGACTTGCGAGCAGTGAGTCAAACAAGGCATGAGATAAGCTTCCAGTCGCCTGGAAATAATGAACTTAGCTATAGAAAAATACTTCTTATTAATGCAGTGAAGTTTCAATTATTATAGGTATTTCCAAAACCTGACTTATTGTAGTTAAGGTAAAAGAAATTTAAATTGAATGAATCAAAAGAAGTAATTCATGATTAATAGGCTTGAAAGTGAACAGCACTGACTGCAGACTCAGGAAGCAATTATACATTGCTGAGTAAATAGTATAAAGGTTCTTGTTATATGTCTTGATTGGAGAAATACTGGTTCTTTTAGATTAGTGCTGATAATTAGACCAGTCTGGTTGTTTGTTTAGTTTAAATGAAGCTAGCCTGGTTTGCCAGACTCATTGTCTATAAATGTGTCCTGTATTAACACATTACATTGAACTGCAGGCAGTCTTTAATATCCTTGAATATCTGATTTTTTTGGCATATAATTGCAGATGAGCTGAGGGTTAATCTAGCAGATAAAAATGAATAATAAGAGTGTAAGTGCTGCTTCCCAAACCATTTCTCTGCCTGACTGAGGAGTTTCTGAAGACCGGTGCCAAGATAGCAGCGGTGGCATCAAGAATTTCAGTATGGCATTCAAGCTCTTTTGAAAATGAGGCTTAGCTACAATAAACACCTCTGTTTACTAATTAGCTTCTAATTTTTCAAATGATGGGGAGCAATTTTTGACTTGGCAGTCCAACTATTCTGAGACACTGTGAGCTCCAAGAGAAATGGCTGCCCACTTTTATACTATAATTTCGCATTTCTTTCACTGCTTTGTGGCTGTGCCAGATAACAAACAAACAAACAAAAAAGTCTGCTCCAGTGATCTTCTGTGTCTCTGACAGAACTGGAAACAATGCAGTGGAATGTACAAGAGATACAGAAATTTCCACTCAGGCAGCTGCCCACCTGGCTCAGATTGGGTCACTGAGTGAAAAATCTCCCATATGTCAGATTAATATCAGTACTGTGGCACCGTGTAGGTCTGAGAAAGTACTCACAAGGTCAGAATTATTTTAATGTTCTTTTGTCTAGGTCTAGTCAGAACTAGTTTACATGAGATGATGACAAAAAGAGCAGAGAGCATCTGAAAACTCCTGTGCTTTTGCTGGCAGTTGAGGAGCAGCCCTCATGCAAAGTAGCTGTCTGAATGTTGCTGGTGCAAGGCAGGCATGGATTTCTAGGGAGCCAGTCATTTCCAGGATCCCTACAGCCTTCACTAAAAAGATATTTAGGTCACCTCCCTCTCAAACATTGTGTTAAAAGGCTACTGCTCAGAAGCTGAACAAGTGAAACTGAATTGTGACAACACGAGCCAGTCCAGGTTTTCTGATCTTTGTTGGCAGGATCTTTCAAAGGTTATGCATGTTTACCACATAAAGGTCCCCAGGTCTGCAGAATTCAAAATGGTTTGAATTAACTATATATACTCAAGAGGCTTATTTAGCAATAGGATGCTAAGCTACAAGGAGATGGAAGATCTGAAGAACCGGGGAGAGCCGTAGAACTTTCTTTCCAGGTCTGTGTCTCATGAACTTTAAAATAGATGGGCTGTCTGTAGAGCGGCTGCCCTTCCATTTCCCAGCTGAATGGACAGCAAGAGCCTGAACTGTTACAGTGTGCAGGTTTCCTACTTCTAAGTTTTTGGTTTGGTTTGGTTTGGTTTTTTTGAATGAGTGGGATACTGTACTTATAGTAATTTATAAAGACTTCAGTATGTACAAAAGCACACGTTCATGCTTATGGGATTCAGCTTTGCTTTTAAAATGTGATCTTCAGATTTGTGTTGTAGAGAAGGGCTATTTCATTTTATGGTCATCTGGGGGTTTAATTTCCTTGTTTGGAGTGGAGTTTTTTTCCATTTATACTGAAAAGTTTGTGTGGTGTGTGGCTGCTGTCAGTATTGGTATTCAAACCAGAACAAGCTGGTATAATCTTGTCTGAAAACACAGAACAAAAAGCTTTGTCCGCCATGTATTTGTTTTTGCTATCAGTCTGCTTGTTAGTCTGCCAGATAGTCTGCCCTGTCTTTTTAGAAAGATACCTGCTTTTGTGGATATGCAAAAAGAGATCTGACCACAAGGATAATTACGAGTTCAGACTGATAACAGCCTTGTGAAATATTTGTCAGTGAAATAACCCAAAAGAAGTATAGCCATTGTATTTAGCTAGGAACATGCTGCTGACGGCAGCCAAGGTGACAGGAAAGAGGATAAAAGCTGGATCCTGTACAAGGAAGAAAGGAGGTGATATGGGCCCCTGCCCTGCCATACTGCTCTACCTGTCTTGCTTTCTTGTCTTTTGAGTTTTGAACAGCAGACTGCACACAGCTCTGTACAAAGCAGCATTGCACTGAACATCCTCCTCCTCTGCAAGATCAAGGTCTCCAGTGCAATTCAGGCTTCTAGTTTGACTCGCGTGAACTGAGGAACTCTCTGGATTGTGTACCTGTTGGTTTTCCAAACCACGTTTTTTACCTGTTCCCTCCTGAATGCAAAACAATGGAGTTTCATCTTAAGGTGTCTTGGTGAATTGTCAGTCACCCAGCAGAACAGCTACCACTTCTGATTTTTAGTATTTTTACTTCTCTCTTTCTCCTGTGACAGAATCCAGGTACTTCAGAACAGTGGCTTTCATCTTCTTTCCCCCTTCATGGAGCCCTCCCACCTCCTTCGCAGACTGAACCCTGGAAGATTTGCTGGTAGAAGCGTAGACTTCCTGTGAAGAAGTGTCTAGAGGAGGTATCCTTGTCCGTGTGACAGATGTTAGCCTTGAGACTGTAGGCTGGTTGGTCTTCCTCACTTGTCACATCTGTCAGGAAGGCTGGGGACCATAAAGTTACAATTGAGTGGCATATATTCTGCTTCTTGGCTGTTCTGTAGAGCAGCATTTCGCCATTGCTAATTGTGAGCAGTTTGCAGGTTGGAGGTACATTTGTTAGGGTGAAACAATGTGAATGCTCTTCTGCGGATTTTCTGGATTTAGTGTAGCAGAGCACTTGCAGGGGGGAAACATTCCTGTCGTCTCTCCTTGGTTTTGCAGCTGTGATTCTTACAGCGTGTGGATAGCTCTGCTGTCATCTGGGGCCTTTGCTTTATGTATTATTCATTTATTTATTTAATAAGAATAAATAATTGTATTTATTTAAGCTTTTCCATCCTGGCAGTTCAGATTGTGGTAAGAAATGCTGGAGCAGAAGCACAAGGCGTAAACAAGCAAAGCCAATGTGCCAAGTCTTGCTTCTCCTAGCCTGCTCTCAGGAGGAGACAGGAGATACATGGTGGGTTTGCTACTGGACATCCCCGAGAGCCTGCCTGCTTGAGCTGGTGATTATGTGGTACTGTGGATGCAATCACAGAATAAATCGTATTGCTTCTCTTTTTGCAGAAGGTAGTGTTTTATACCGAGAACTTAAAGCAGCTCAGCAAGTCTCAAAAGACAGACTTTCATTTTCTTCCCAATTACTATGCAGTACTTCAGAGAAAAGCTTTGAACTTGGGTAGGGCTTGTAGGCACGCATACGGTGTTTGCTGAGACTTCATTTAGCAGCAGTCAGAAGCTTCTCCTTGTTCAGCCACAGCATATTTGCATGTTGGCAGATATCTCCTGTTGGCTCTCTTTGTTTCTTATGTTTGAGGGTTCTTTTTTTTACATTTTTTTTGCATAAATTTCCATCCAGAAAGCTAAGTACATCGTTCTTCATATAACACTTATCTCAGATGATTGCATATGAGACTTTCTTGTTTATCCTTTATTTTGCATCCCTCTTTTAACAAGAAAGTGTGCCACAAAGCATTTTCTAGATTGACACAATGTATTCAGAAGGAGATGAGTGCTTAGGTTTCACAGGTTGGTGCTTAGATGCACTTACACTCCTGAAATGTTTTGTAGTTTATTTTTATCTGAATGCAAAAGATGAATTCCTGCTTGCCTTGAAAAATCAACTGCTTGGAGTGAAGAGGAGCATTTTGTGTAGTCTCAGAGATGAGTAGACACTACTGAGGTTTTTCTTAATCATCAGAGACTAAGATTTGCATCATTGTATAACTACATAACATTGATATGTTTTATACAATACAAGAGGCCTATTACTCAAATAATTTTGTGCTAATAGGGCTTCTGTTAGATAACGCCTTTTCTGTTTGTTATGTAAGGGTTGGTATTATGGAAACACTGTTTGAATACCAGCACTATAATTTAGAATTGCTTTTATAATAGAAATACGAAGTGAGCCTTGCTCCAAATATAGGCAATTATTGCAATATCCTAATTTATTTTTTTTCAAATGAGGCTTTTGATACTTGTTCCTTAGGTTTTGATTTTTATTTACAAAATCCTGAGGCTGTCTTGTGCCCAGTCATATTCCTTTATATGCATTTTCTGTAATGAATATTGTGCGCTGGAAAAGCGTTGATCAGCAGTCCTGGAAGCTGGTAATTGAACTTCACCTACAAAAACATGGCAAGTGCCAGTTTACAGACTCTGCGTGTCTGGAACCCTCCTGTCGTCTTTGGACTAGATGTGTGTTTGTTCCCCTGGGGCTTGGGATTTGTTTTAATAGAAGTTAATATAATTTTATTTCTGTAATTGACAACAGAAGTAGTGTGAGCAGTCTCAAAATTAGATTGGGAAACACAACCAGTAAAAATTCCCTTGGACCCCACAGAAACTGATTATTCCCAAGCAAGGAATTTAGTTGCAAGCTATCTCTTTCACTGACAAAGATGTAGATAGTACTAAGACTTTTATCTGTGTAGTCACTTGAGAAATTAGGTTGGGCTATAGGAAAAGGTTTTACAATCAACCTGGACTTTGCATGGGGTATAAGATGGCAGGAGGACCTATTGACTTGGTGCACAGAGAGCACACAAATTTTTCCTTTAATTCATGAATGCTGTGTTGCTTCTGTCCTGATTGAGAAGCTGGTTTCCACTGGATCCTATTCACCAGTTTCTGGAGTATGTCGTATTTATTTTGTGTATGCTTTTAAACTCAGAGGCAGCTTCCTCTGTTCTTTTTCCACCAAGTTCCAATGAACTTCAGAAAAATCTATTTGGCTGTGATTTTCAAAATTCACAGCCTCCTTTTTTCCTTTTTGGCCAAATAGTTCCAAGACCTGTCTATTTGACTGTAAAAACTTTCTGTTCATTGTATCTTGTGTTTTTGTACTGTCTCTTTCCACTTTATTGAAGTCTCCCAAAATCTCTTGTGACTGCACTTGGAGTCACAGCCAAGGGTTTAAGAGGAGCTAACAGCATGCCATCACTTTATGTACTTGCTGCTGCTAAAGTTTGCTCAGAAAATGGGATCATCGGGGCCTGTTGCTAGCACTTTAATTTTCCTTTGGCTTTTAAGCTAGATTTTGTTGGGGCGTTGTTTCCTCTTGTTTCTTTTAGAGGCCTAACTTTTATCAGGTGAGGATCAGTTACGCCTGGTGTATCTGCAGGAAGAGCCATGTTGGGGCAATGGTAGGTGAAGGAGAATCACGCTCTTTGTTCTAACTGTTGTGTCCCTGTGCAGGTGTGGCCTCAAGTCTCTCTTTATCTGGACTGTCCAGATTATGGTGCAGAATGGTGGATGGGCTCCTGAGCTTTAATCACACCAGTGGCGCTGTGTTCCTGCCATCTGGGTAGGGTGAAACCACTGTCACCTTGTTTTTTTCCTTTCTAGGGTCTGGTATCTCTTTTTTGTTAATCAAGCCACTGGAGCGTGCCTGCTGTGACTCAGGGCTCCCAAAAGCCCTGAATTTGGAGCAGGGAGAAGAGAGCAAAAATACCATTGTCTTTAGTTGGGTAGAGAGATACCTACAAAGAAAGGCTAAGGGCAGTGTAGTCCAAAGTCCCCCTCCAGACAAAGCACTCAGGAGCCTGCTCCCCAGCTGGCTGCAGAGCCCCTCTCTTCAGTCTGTGCAGTCCAAAGATGTCCTTTCATCACACCACAACGGCAAGCAGCCCTCCAAGGGCTGCACTCTGGATGCAGACGAAACCCCTTCTCTGCTGTGATGTCCTCTCAAGCCTTGTGTTTTCCCTTCATGGAGAACAGACAGGCTTTGGTGGTGTGGGAGGTTCCTTTGTGTTAAAATCTGGACTTTGTTAAAGTCTTTTGTCAGCTGTTAAAAGTGTCAGGCCCCAGGACTTGAACATACGTACCTCACCACACAAGCAAATCCAGTTGATTGTAGCCTGGTAATTTGCTGTAAGAAGATTACTGGATTAGAGCAAAAGCTTGGTTTGTCAGCAACACCACCTGACAGTAATATTTATTGAGAAGTATTACCTATTTTAAATATTAGTCCACTTATGCCCCAATCATACCTGCATTCTTAAGGTGAGAGTGGCTTTTTTAGTTCCATATCTTACAAAGCTGCGTAACAGAGAGGACACCCACCTGTTTTTTTTTCCTGCTGCTGAGTAGGCAGTTTTAGTAGCTGCAGCACTTCCAGATTTACCTCAATGTGCTTTTGTCATCATAATCCCTCCTGCATGTCAAGACTAATTTGCTTTCCTCACCACGACTCTCATCGTCCATTTTTGCTGTTCCATTTCTCCTCCTCCTCTTTTTTTGGTTTTATTAATCAATAACAAATTGGGAAGATGTTGGTAAACCAGTCAGGTATATGCTTGCTAGCTGGAATCTGCGCAACACTCATCGCCCTGGCTTTAGCCTATTACTTGTATTGGTAAGTTGGATTTTGCACTGTTACTGCGGTGGTGGCTTATCCTTTAGAACGCCTTCCTGGGGTGGGCTGGAGGGGTGGTGGTCCTTTTAAAATGCTTTTAGAGGCTTGCGTACTTACTAACCATGTGGTCAGGGGTCTATACCTTCCCTCATTCATCCTGGTGCCCTCTTAGTTGTTTTGGGCTTGATTTTGCCATTGTTGGATTTTTCATGTGTTTTTATTCAGCTGAGAGCATAGTGGCTATAACATGTGTCGGGTAAGATGGTGATTGCATCTTCCCAGTTTGTTGTGAGGGCCTTTTTAAACTTCTTTCACTCTTATTTTGTTCTCTTGCTTAGCATTCACATGGCTGTCTCTCTTGGCATGCAGCTTGGAAATTAGGCTGTGACGGGCTTACAATGCATGAGGGTGTTTGTGGGACACCTGTGTCTTCAGCACTTCAAAAGAAATATTTCACCCAGGGGCATATTAGGGCCTGCCATAGTTTTCCACCCCACACCAGGATATCAGCAGGTTCCTTCCCTTCAGGAGTAATATGGGGCCTGGGAGGGTGGTGGTATGGAGCAGTGGGGATGGGTTTTTCACTGTGCTATGGAGCAGCACGTAGTGACGGTTCTGCGTGGGCTTTGGGAAAGATAGAGTGGAGCAGGGCTGCCCTAGTTTTCTGAACTGGCATCTTTTCTATGTATCTTTACATATGTCCAAGACTTCCAGCCAAAAGAAATCTTGGAACTTCTTAGAGCTGTGTCTGGAGCAAATAGCACCTTTTCAAAACTCGAGTGCAATCTGTTGACTAGTTGTGGTGGAAAAATTACATGTCGCTTCAACTGTAAAAGGAAAAGCCTGCTGGAGTTGTAATTAATATGGGTCTGATTGGAATACTTTCTGTGGGGTGTGATGTTGCTGAGAACAAGTCTCTAGCATAACGTGTGGGTTCTTTTGCTTGTTTGTTTTATAAGGCAATGAGGAGACAAATACATGAAAATCTGTGGGGTGATCTTCTTGGCTTTGTTACTACCAAGTGCTTGCTCCAGGCAGTTATGCTTGTGCTATTTACAAGCCTACAATCCTGTGTGAGTGTACGCACACGCTTCTAATATTAATGAGTCCATTTATGTTTAAGCTTTACAGTGAATATCTGCAGAGATGCAAGCTTTCAGCTATACAGCGCAGTAGCACAAAATTACAATGTATGTGATTACTAGCCTCTTTAGTCCTCAAAATGATCAAGAAAATAAGATGTAAGTTAACAACTGCCCTGCTAAATGTTTGGGTTTTTTTATCAAAGAAAGTACATGGCAGGTATATAAATGAACACAGTGTAGTTTTTTAATTAATTCTGCATGGTTTAACTCAGTATTGGGGTATAGTATATGCATCTGGTGTCAGCTGTGCTTTTGATACAGATATAAATTTGTGTGTGTTGTACACTGGCTTAGAGTATACACCTCTTGTAATTCTTTTGTTTCCCTTATTTTGTTCACTCTTAAAATTCCTACTTGAATCCAGGTCAGATCTGGTTTGCAGGAGAGATTACAATTCTGCACACAGCAGGAATTAACTGGTATTAGGTCAGATCCTCTTCTTCAACAACCTCAAGGTTCAGGAGAAAATTAATGACATCACGTATTTGTTTGTGAAAAGAAAGCTCATTCTAACCTCTCTGATTAGATATGGATGAGACCTAATGTGAGTACTTCAGAGTGCTTTTTTAGCTTTGTTGGGTTTGGTTCCTTTTAACTCTTTAATTTCTTGATCTTGAGGAAAGCTGATGTTGATAAATATTTTAGTATATTAATTTTTTTAGCATATGTCTGTTCTGTAGGAACTAACTAGAAAGACTAATTTATTATTTATTTTTTTTCCTTAATGTGTTAGTTTGGCTGCTGCAATTCCATTAGAATATCCTCAAACAGAGCTGAGGTGATTAAGATCAGAGATCACCAGTTCAGCAGGGAATCAACTTTGCATATTGAGAGATTAACCCGCTTTTTCTGTAATTCCATCTGGGATCTTTTGCTTCTCCCGGATTGGAGCACCCTTATTAGCTTGCTGGACAGGATGTAATTTGGCCACCTTCTGGTCTAAATTTAGTTTGTACTCTCTAAGGAATTCATCTAAGGAAGAGAAGGGTCTTTGTTCCCTTAGGATTTATGTGGCTCCCTGCAGGCCTGGGGCTCACTCCCTTGCTGTGTGTCTGATGCAAGAACACCAGTATCCTCAGAAATGACCTAAGAAATCTACTACGTCCCCCAGCCCCTTCTTCCCTGCTCCCCCCCC
>VZRU01015704.1:27859-59323 GCA_013398155.1 Pedionomus torquatus | reverse complement strand
CAGCTATGTGAAGGCTGGTGTTCATAAAGCAGTGGAAGATGTGCAAGAGGTCACCACAGTTACAGCCTCCTGGAGTAACAGGCAACTGTATAGGAAGTAGTCCAGAAAGCATCTGCCCATCTACGTCTCCACATGTAGGCTTTGTTCTGCTATCAGGTATGAATGCCTCAAAGTACACTGCAGCAATCCATTGTATATACAGATTATATAACTCACAGTGCAAAACTAAAGTCCGCAGAAATTATGAGAGCACAAGACATCATATTTTTTTCCTTGACCAGTTAGGGAGTTTGTCTGGCGAAAGTCTCCCCATGACACCCTAAAAGAATTGTCCTTTTTCACCAATCAACAAATCATGTAGCACATAAATAATGCATTTATCATTCTATGTGTGCTTGTCATCACTTAATATATAGGATAAACTCATAGAAATTCTCTGCTCTAATTTTTGGGGAGTTTTTAATTGAGCCATTCCACCTACAAAATATTTGAAACAAATGCATTTGTCTTTCTTTTTCCCCTATTGACAAATCTGCCCTATAAGTTGCAGCTTCTGGCCACAAAAGGAACCCAAAACACTTGATTAATTTGTGTACTTTTTCTTAGAATTTAAGGTAACTTAACTTGGAGATCTTACCACATTCCTAGCCCTGTAGCTCGAGTGATGCATCAGAACACCTGAACTTGCCATTAGTGTCTTGAATTCATTAATGCACTTCAGGAGCAAAATAATCCACTTGACAAAGTTTTGGCTACTCTTGTATTTTGTGCTGCAGTAGTTCTGCAATTTTTGGGACAGATTGAGAGAGGGGAGGCCTATGCTAGACTTGTGTGTATATTCAAGCAGTTTTAATGAGCTATGTAATTTCACTGCCCATTTATTTTATTTGCTTATTGACTGCAATTATGCTTTGTTCTTTTGGCTTTGGGTGTTTGAAGCAATAGTTTAGCACATGATTGCTAATGATGTCTATCTCCACTTGGGTTTTATTAGTGTTTGCTGTCATTGTATTTTTGGAAAGAATGTCTTGTTTGTTGCTTTAGGGCAGAATGCACTGAAGGTTCCTAATTTGTATGTGCTAGAGGGGTGACTTGCACACAGTGGGGTCAGGTCTTTCTGTGTTGATGGGGAGCCCAGGGGACAGTTGAGCCCTGGGGATGGTTGAGCGCCCCAGGAAGCACTGCATTATAGATGCTAAACTGGTCAAAAGTGAGCTTTAAGCCCTGCCTCTGTCAAGTTAGTGCTTGATTTGTGTTTTCTTCCAGTCACACAGCAAAAGACTGCATAGTGGCTGCCTATTAGAATAGTGTTTTAAAGAAAGATTGATTTCTGCGGGAGATAAATGGGCAAAAACGAGTAGCCAGGCCTCTGTTGGTGCTCCTCCACCAATTCCCCAGCCATGAGGGAAGGAGCAGAGCGGCTGAAGAGCACAGCTGCCCTGGCAGGTCCTGCCCTCCATGCTGGCTGAAGGGAGCAGAGGGCCCTCTCACGGGTGGGCAGGTGGATCTTGGGACAGATATTTAAAAAAAAATATATGCCTCATCTATACTTAGTACTTTATTCAGGTATCAAAATGCTAATCCACTTTACTAATGCTTTGCTCAGAGTGGCAGGGGAGAGGAGCGTTATGTGTTGGCTGGCACGTTCTCCATCAGGCCTGTGGAGTGCAGGTCTCTATGCCGCCATGGAGGGAGGCTAAGGAAGAATGGGCCTGAGCCTGGTAGAGAAGCGGTTTTCTGGGGGCATCGCTGCAGATTATCACTCAACACACAAAGTGCAACAAGATACATATAACATCTATTATCTGTGGATAATGTGCCTGTAATCTATGGTCTGCTGTACTTGAAATTTTCATCACTGTATTTGTGTAAAATCCCCTGTAGGCTTTGCTGCTTTATTTAGATGGGTTCAACTGACACACTGAGAAGGCGGGTGTCCTGCAGTAGTGGTCTATGAGATAAGTGCATAGAGATTAAAACAGCCGATGTCTTCCTAACACACCCATAGCACCAAACCATTCAATTTTAAGACTGTAGAGTATTCAAATGCATCAGGAGTTTGCAGAGAAGCTGAAGCTTTGAGCAGTGTTCTCAGTGTGGATTTGGGGTTCTCAGTGTGGATTTCTGGGAGTTGTTTCTGTGCTGTGGCTGCTGCTTGTGAATCTGCAAATGTGGAAATCTTGAATATCTTAAAAACTCATTACCCAAAGAATTTCATGACCATCCTCATATGTATAAGCCACAAATTTATCCAGGCTAACATAGCATTGCTGTGTATTTAAATTTGATGACTTGAAGACATTGAGCTTGGCAGATTTTCAGCCTGCTTCGCTATGGAAATAAAACTTAAGTGTTGTGCTGTTCAAATACATTTATCTGTGTCCCTGTCTTTAGTAATGTTTTTAACCCATTGCGGGGTTTCCAGCCATGCTTGGTTGCTGAGTGGCAGCAATGGTGTCTCTCGAAACAACTGAAACCTGCAAGTTTCATGGAGGTAGCTAGGAAGAGGAGAAAGGGTCTGTTAAAAGCCTCACCTTAGGGAAGCATTATGACTTAAAGTTGGGTGTTCTTTGATATCTGGGTCTCTACACAGATAGGAGCCCATAAAAGGGTCAATCAGTATTAAAATACAAGTTTGTAGGGAACCAGGCTTTTGGAACTACCTGTTAGATTCCTTTCTTTAGCAGGCTGCTTTCTAATGAGGAACATCTGGTTACTCAAGCTCTTCTCTGTAACCAGCACAGTTGTTATGCGTTAACTAAATGGAGATTCCTATATATTGGTCAGCACTGGAGCTTAGGAAAAACATGAGATATTAAAGGCTGGAGGAAAGACTGGAAGAGCAGCTGTCAACACTACACAGACTGTTTTTTCACTCTTGAACACAAACTGAGTTGACCTCAGGGCTTTGCTGATCATGCTCATTGCAGTGGTTGCTCTGCCACAGACCTCTAGCCTGGAGAGGGAGGTACTGTTCCCATCTCACTGGAAATGTGCAACATGCAGTTTCCCAGGCACTTGGTTCCCAGTGGCTGATTTGGATGCCCTTTGTAAACAAATGATGTCAGACTGTGATATGAAAGATGTGTGAATTAACACTGAAATTTGGAAGATACAGCGAGAGACCCATCATTGTAATGCTAGCAAAGAGATAAAGAGTAGCAAACAGAATGCTCTAAGTAATACTTAAACTTGCATCAGTCTTAAAAAGGATGAATTTGCTTTAAATCAAGTCTTAGATTTGCAGAGGTGGTAAAAGGAAAAAAAATAATCTGTGGTTGAGTTACCTGATTGGGCATGTCTGTACTGCAGCTGTGAGGTAATTCATTTGAAAGGATGGGTAAAATGCTTGTAAGAGTAGCCATGGTAACATAAAGCTCACTGCAGGCTCCAAAAAACACCTGGGAAGTGGAGTGAAAACTCAGGTAGTTTGGCCTTTATTATTATTGCTTAAAGATAATTATTAGAAATCATTAATAGGTTGGGTTGCTCAGGGCTTTGTCTAGTTGGGTTTTGAAAATATGAGGATGGGGCTTCCTCAGCCTCTCTGGGCAACTTGTTCGAGTGCTGAACCCCTGTACATATGTTGCTAATATAGCTAGTGGTAGTACAAATCAGTGTCATCTTTCAATGCTGGGAAAGAGAAAGGAAGGAGGCCCTGGTGAGGAGCAGGCTTTGCTCTTCATTCCTTTTGGAAGAAGTTCGGGGAAAGCGAAGGGCTGTTGTTAGAAGTTTTCAGTCTTCCCAGTGTTTGTGTTTGGACTCTTGTGAGCTGCTACTGGGGGAGTGTGTGCCCTGGCAGGACTTGGGTCCCTAATACAGAGAGTACGCCTGTGATGGCTCTCCTGTTATGTGCCCAGCATGATGACTGCAGAGTAGATCCAGTACTGTTTCTCTTTGCACTGGTCAACAGACAGAGGGTGAACAGGCAAGAGAAGCTGTCACTGGTTGGGCTTTGTAACATGATGTCCCAAGATGACTTCATACATATCCAAAATTCTGGGAACTGAGATGCCTTCTTATTAGTTCATGTTCAAAGGCAAGTGATAGGTCACCCTTTCCAGAGGCTACTTCTTGGAAGAGATCACTTCACAATGCAAAGCAAACATCTGAAGTTTGGTGGCCTTGAAACTTGGAAACAGCTCATGGGTTTTCTTTGTTGGCAGTCATTTTGCCTGGAAAGGAGACAATCAAAGCATATGCAAGTGTCCGCTGTCTTTATGAAGAGTTGATATGTCATCCTGTGTCAGGAGTCTGCTAGGAAAATAGAAGTTATCAGCAGCTGGATTTGTTCTTCTTTTCCTTCTTGTCCTATAGTCTGAAATACATGTTTAACAGCAGTTGTTAAAAGGTGATTTCCCCCACATCACTGTCGTGTATGTACTCTGTTTTGTACGCTACAATTTATCTATAAAACCAGAAGCTGAAAGCAAAATTTTGGGATGTGCAGGAACTGTCATCCAGTAAAGGATTGAGGACATTAATTGGCTGTGTGTCTGCAGTAGGTAGGATGACAAAAGTGTCACCAGTGTGTAGATACCAAGAATGCATTAACACAGAGGAGAGGGAGAAGCTTTGCAGAGAAAAGTAACTGGAAATGATAGTATGAAATGAAATGTCAGGAAAAAATATGTTGTTCTTAAAATATAACAGCCCTTGTTTAAAATTGTTTTTAGCAGAAGAAACAATTGAGGAAGTGGCTTGTAATGGCAAAAAAATGATGGGAACTGGAGTTCTTGAGAAATTACTGTAAAAATAAAACACGGCAAACCATTAGAATACTATTTTGTATTTTGTGTTCAGAAATAGCATTAAATGCACTTTACTAAATAGACCATCTTTCTACTTGGTACCCGTATTGCCATGGCGAGGAGAGGATTTTAAAACAAAACCTTTGTTGTTCTCAAGAGATCAATAATAGAAGCTACACTTCTGAAAATAGGCATTTATGTGGAGAAGCAGACAGGATAAGTTAGGGATATTTTAGGTTTAGTATCTCTTTGATGTGTCTGAGAAATATTTGGATTGACCAGTGATTGCTTCGTTCATCCACTTGGAGTAGATCTGGTAGAAGGAAGCTGATATATGGGGCAGAGCTGAAGGGAGCTTCACCAGTGTGACGTGTGTGTGTACATACGCGGCTTCGTTCCTGCACCCAAGGAGTTAGGAAACAAATAGTCCAGTTTAGAGGGTTTTTTCTGGCAATTCATAAACTCCTCCTGCCTGACTAAATTAAAGTGTTGTTGTGGTAACATTAACTATCTCTGTGGCATGGTAGTAGGTAGATATCAAATTGATGTCAGAACACCAGACTGTCATTTTACTCTGTGGATTCAGCAAGTAGGGGGGAAAAATTATAGTGATAGAGATTTCTTCTGACATATAAATAACTCCTGTAGTTGTGTGTAGCAAGGGGAGGGAAATAACGTGCTAAATATACTGGCATGGAGGTGGAGAGTGATGGATGGAAGACTTGTTCACATTGTGAATTCAAACGTAGACATTGCAGGGGGGAGCATGGTCTGGTGGTGATGTCTGTGCCCCTGTGCTGGTTTGTTCCTGTACTCTACCTTAGTCTCTCAGCTCTTCAGCTATCTACATGTCAAGGTTGCTGTTGTCTCCTTCCTCTTACCTGCCTGAGCAATTGTGACTCTGAGCATCTTCCCTGCCTTCGGCTCCATAGGGATGCAGGGGAGCGGCCATCTCGAGGGAGGTTTGTGCTCTCCCATCACAGATCTAGAACTGAACGTACTATTAACTTCAGTAGCGGCAGTCCTATGGGTCAGGTTTTCTGTTTTGCAGTTGCATGGTTCACTTTGGAAAATGTCCCTCCAAAGTGACTGCAAGGGATAGCTAGGAGCTGTGTGCTTTTGTCATTGAGGAAACCATACACTGATCTAGAAACAGGTGACATTTTCCAAATGATGCCTTTTTATACAATATTTACCTTGTACTTCTTTTGACCCTTTACTGTTCCCTGAAAAGTGATGGATTATTGGTGTTAGGAAATATATTTGGGTCACCTATGGAAAAAGTCCTAGTATTTTAAAGAAGTCACTGTGGCTAATTACTTTCTTATTTGCCAGTTCATCTAGTTGGCAAGTGCTCTGGCCACTTGCTGTCAGTGAACCTCTATCTTCAATGAGAGTCAGGGCACCGTGAAACTTTTAGCAACTTAAAAGCTGTACAAATCAGAGCAGATGATCCAGGAAAGAGGGCTCCAACTAATCTTCTGTCAAATTGTAAATCCCTGCATTGAAATATAGAATTACTAAAGTTTCTCACTGAAATATATTATAACCTGTTTTTTTAAAAACAATACAATCTTTTTACACCTGATTAAACTCCAGAATTTGGGACCAAATGAGAGACTTAACTGCTGGCTATAAAGCGGATGTTAATCTCAATTGGAAAGTAGGAGTCAAAGTGGTGACAAACTATTTAAGTATGTTACTCTTGAAATCTATTTAGTATTTTCCCTGTAGCATTCATTTAATACCTGAAGAATGCCGCTATCAGCATCTAGACATAAATCTGACCAAATCCCATTTAATGGTACAAATTGTAATTGTAATAGCTTCAGATTTTTGTATTCATGAAAATGCCTTTTCACCTGCGCAGGCAAACTGTCTGGCTTAATAACTTCAGAAAGAATGACAGGCTTTGGAGGAAAATTGAATTACGCTGAAAATCCACCCCTGGACAGTATTATCAATAAAGAGAGTAGCCACAGCCGGAACATGTTCACTTTAAGACCAGAAATATACTATAAGGGAAAAAACAAGATGTAATTACCAGGGAAAGTCTGGCCCTATTTAAAATTCAGCTTTTCATTTTCTCCCACCTGTTTTTTATTCAGAGATTCCAAGAGGCTCTTTCCTTTTTCAGCTCCCAGTCGGGTTTTCAACTTTGAATGAACTAGCTGAAATGAAGAAAACAATCTTGCTACACCTGCTAGCTCTATCAAAACTAGAAGTAATTAAGGCAAAAAGTCTTTCTTTGTAAAAGGAATTGAAAATGCTTACATTTGAGGGGAAAAATGCTAGTATCAGCATTTGCTCAGTGGGGAAAACTGGAAAAGAATAGAAAGAATAGACCTGTTAGATGCAGAATGTGATTTCCTCGTGGTTAAATTTTGACTTGACCTCCAGTCAGGTGGGGCAAAAGTCCTGAACTCTTCAAAATAATAAAAATGCCTCTTTTTTTCAGTTATATTGAGAGCAACTCGCTGAGGCAACTTGCAGCTTCATCTATTTATGTGGTGAATTATGCGTTTGTAATTATACAGTGTGTGTGTGTGTATATATATATATAGTAAATTTTTCTCAGTCCTCTTTCATAATTTTAAGCAACTGGATTGTTTCTTTTTTTTTTTAATTTTTATTCGTTTAAAATCAAACTAAAAACCTGGGTTGTATTTGTTTCAGCTTACGTTGTTGGTTTTGCCCACCTTCATGTAAAGTTGAGGGGAAGTTTGTAAAAATGAGTCTGGGGCTAGCTGGGGTGCAGGTGCTTTGGCCCCTGCTCTCCGAGCGCCTCCTGGCCCATTGCAGCCATGAGAGCAGTGTCAGCACCTCCGTTGGTCAATGCAACAGTGTCCCCCCCCAATATTCAAGGTGTTTGTGAAGCAATAACAGTAACCTGCAAAAAGAACAAAAGCAGGAGAAACCAAAGAACTCTCACAGAGTTTCTTTAGCATTTGTGAAGTTAAATACAAGGCAAGAATCTGTTCCAAGCCGGTTAAAAACTGGGAACTACTACTACTTTTTGTCTGTCCTGTTCAAAAAGAATATATAAAAAATTGTTCATTTTAATTTTCGTATTACTCTGTGTTGGATGATCTATGCCTTAGCTCAACAGGAGAAATTCAACTGATATCAATTACTTCTACAGCGAGGGAAAAGATTTTATATTCTTGCCACGTTGCCTGAAGAAAAGGCAGACTTGTGCTTCTGTCAAAATGCAAATTTCATCATAGATTTGTGAGATCACAGATAGTGTGTAGCAATTGCATAGGTATGTAAACAGCAGTGAGATGGCATAATGAGCAGATTTGAGAAGAACAGTGATCATGGCCAGCCCAGCCTTGTGTCATTACTTGTAAATCACGGAGTCCTCACTCTCCTGACTTCCATTCCCACCCTTTCTCTGATTACAATGCTAATTTTCTATGGACCATTTCTTGCTGATATGTCCTGTACATGTTATAAATATATACACACACATAAATATGTATGTATGTATAAGCAAAGTGATTTTCAAAACTGTGCCTGTGTGGAATTCTGCCCTACTGGACTGAGACCTGCTGTCAGCTGCAGTGCATTGTTTAGGAGTGTCGGTACAGTGTTATCCACCAAATCTACTAGACCTCCAGGGTATCCACATTGTGACCACTGAACCTGGCTAAAATGGGTCATCCCTTCCATCCTTCTGCTTCCAGGGAGACGCATCTTGCTTCCTGTTCTCTTGCCTGGAGAACTGGGGTCCTGTTCCACAGGGAAAATGGAGAAATTTTTTTTTAATTATTATTATTATTTTTCACCCTCAGCCACTGGCATGTGGATTTTCAGCCACTTGATCCTGCTGCAGTGGAAAAATATTTTATGTTTTCCTTTCTGTGAGAGAGGGAGGTCTCAGCTCCTCACGAGGACACTCAAGGAAGAGGTGGCAGTAGGAGCATTAAAGGAAATCTTTGTGTATGGTTGTAGGCTCTTGCCCCACCCTGTCCACTCCACCCCACTTTGGCCAGCTGAGACCCAGAAACATTAAAGCCACATCAGTGTTGCCCACAAACTCCTAAGGCACAGCATAGACCATAGCAGAGAGCATGAACAACAGGAGCAAGTGGGCAATCAATGGGAGCCTGTGGGGATGTGCTTTACATCTGCAACATCATAAAGCTGTGTTGGCATTAAGAAAAAAAGATTTCTTATGCCTGCAGTGTAACTTTGAGGGTAAGTCAGAAGCATGCAGATACTGTGCTTATTAGAGGTTTTTTGGCTTATTTTTCATGATGAACATTCAAAACTGCTTAAATGTCTTGTGGTGCTGGTGGCAATTTTCTTCATTGCAAATGCAGTGGTTAAATGATGTGTGAGCTGCTGTCGGGCTATGCAGTAAGCTCCATCTAGCTGTTTGCTCTCACAAGTATCCCTTCCCTTGTGTACAGGGGTAAAGATGTGCACAATGTTTACCGAAGGTGCCACTGAAATCCTTAGGTAGCGCTGATGAGTGAACCTGGCTGGGAAAAGAAAAGGAGCGTTTAGCACCAAGAGCATCCCAGTACTGCTTGGCAGGTATTGCGTCCCAGTATTGCCCATCATCTGCCACACTTGAAAGTGGACAGGACGCCCTGCTGTTGCTCTCAGAGTGAAACTGCAGAGAGCAGTTAGCAGGACAGAAAATATTTGGCTGTCCTTTAGGGAACTGGAGCAGACGCGTTAGACCTGCTGAGGTGTGGCGAGTGGTCCAAGAGCTTCTCCCAGCCTGCTTTTGCTGTCAAAGCCTGTGCATGCTGGAAGCTTGACAGCATTTTGGGGTTGACATACCAACTGAATAGCAGATGGGCAGGCACTGCCTGTAGCGTTGGGTACAGCGATCGAATGGCATAAATCCTCTGTGGCAGGCAGCAGGCCTCTTGCACAGGCCTGGGAAGTCGCTGGCATGTGTAACAAAAAGAGGCGAGTACAACATGAGGGAAGGAATAGTTAACTGGGGAGCTAGCAAGGATTAGCATCCTGCTTTTCCTTTGAAGGAGTTTCATCTAAAATGGCAAAGGGGGGGGGGAGAAGAGCTGCCCCTAAACAAAAAGGGGCCAGGGGGAGGTTTAAAAGCTCCCAAGAGAAGGAGCACGACTGGCAGAAGGTGTTTGACAGCCATTTCTGAGTGAGTCACGCTTAACTGTCTGTCTGGAGCCGTGAGGAATTTGCAAAACTGGATAATTGTTCCTATTTATTTCTTAAAATATACAGAATACGACAGTGTTCTAGCTCGTGCATTTCAGCGTAAAATGGCTTGCTGTGGGCTGGTATTTTCCCCCAGTCTCATCCTTTTTTCTTTCAAATTGCAGTCTTGCTTATCTCCTTCCTCCCCATATAAGAGTCAGGTCCATTCCTGCTGTGCCAACGGGCTGGTGGGAACACGTTCTCCCCCTTGCCCTGAGTCAATAGCTGATGTCTCTGTGGCTGCAGCAGGGAGGTTGACTTCAGTAGTGCTGCAAAGAAAGGCAAACACACAGCCCTGTGTAGCCCCCAGGAAGAGCAGTGAGCGCTGGGGAGGGGTGTGGGACCCCTGTTGTGCACTGGGGTTATCAACGCCCTTTAATGGGGAAGCCGGTGTATTAAAACGTGCACGTTGACTTGCAGTTTAGCTTAGCTCTGCTGCAGTAAGGTTTACTCAAGTGCAATTTCTTTTTTGTTTAGGAGACCAACATTGAAAAGCTCTTATTTTTTGACCCTAGTGTTGAATTTTCCCCTTTCCACTATAGGTGAAACCAGAAGTAATGTGTGTCTGCCTGCCTTAGCTTTACAGAATAAAGGCTAATTGTGTGCCATGTAGAATGAGGGAAGTTACAGGGTTTTTTTGTTGTTGTTTTGGTTTGTTTGGGTTTTTTTTGTTTTTGTTTCCTCTTGATAGTAAGAAGATCAAAGAAAGAACTTGACCTCAAATGCTAGCAGTTGAGTAAATCTTTGTAATTAGTAATATTCAAGTTTAGGACAAGGTTTATTAAGGCCAAGTTCTACAAGGGCTCCCCCAAGTTTCTATAAATACATGTGTACCCACAAAACCCATCTGTATGTATGAGAAATGAGGTAGACTTGCAAAACTTGCAAATTATTATCTAATCTAAATTTAATATGCAATTACGGTTTTGTAATTATAGCTTTAGGAAAAATTAACCTTACATGTTGCTTATAGTGAAGCAAAAGTGCCAGACTGCAGACCGAATGATGACAAATGGCATGTGTGTATACAGGGGAGAAGCAGCATGCAAACACCTACAAGCAGTTGTAAATTACATACTATAATAGGAACCAGCCTAAGTTTACTAAAACATAAGGCAATGTTTGACTTCCTGAAATAAAAACAAGTTACATGCGTGCACAACCAGGTTTTGACTAGTGGATCTCCTTCGCTGGAAAACTCAACAGAGAATCCTGCAGCGTTTTGCAAGTATGGAGAGGCTGTTCTGCAGCAAGAATTGTGTCAGCCCAGTTCAGTGGTACTCAGTCATGACATGGAAGTTGTCTGGGCTGGTTTTACCCAGTGAACTCGCAACAGAATCTCTCTAGTTTCCTTGTTGTGAATAGAAAATCCATAAAAAAATATCATTATTTTCTTTGTCAATAAAGAGATGCTTGCAGCGAGGGAGGTTTCTCAAGCAGTTCTGCTTCCTTGTGCTGCTTGCTTTACAAGCTGGCAGATTTCTAAGCAAGTCAGGATTCATTTCGGTTATCTGATCCATTTGTTTAAATAGAGCCTGAGTTAACTGAATGCTGAGAAGAAATTGAATTTGTGCACCCGTGCTCTTTTTTATGTGCCGAGTGCGATAAAAAGAAATGGTTGAAATTAAATTTGGAAAATAGCCATTTTAATATTGCTTGTGTTTTCAGCTGTAATACTGTAGCAACAAGTTAGAAAAATATGATTTCATCTCTAGCAGAGGCATAAGCACAGTGCTGTCTGCAGCCAGCAAGGAGGCTTTATCACGTCAGTAACACTTCATTTAAAGCAGGGAAGAGGGAAAACTGCCCTTCAGGTGTGATGATACGTAGTATCAAGAGCTGGTTTATTCTGTTCTGATTCCATTGAGGTGTTTGAATGTTTTCCTTTGCTTTGTTCATGTATTTTGTGCTCTTCTGTCTATAAAATGTGAGTTAAACAACTGGTTATCACGATGTCATTTTTTTTAGAGCAACCCATATCTTGATAACAAGCTTCCCTAGTTTTAAAATAGAAGGAGTGCTGAAGTCCTGATAGGATGTGGACCTGTAGGATGGGGTGTTGCTGTGGTAGTAGGTGCCCTGAGTGCATAAAAGGGCTCTCCACAGTGGGTCTATGTCCTAGCACAGAATTTGTGGGGTGAAGGGATTGATTTCCTGTGGTCCCTTCACTGTGGGGCTCACTGGTATGCAGAAGCTGTTCATACATCCATTTTAGTTTTTTACATACTCTCTCCCAAAGCTAAATTGGTAAACTTTGTCTTGTGCTAATAAAAAAAAAATAATTTCGGTAGAGTAGAAGAGGCATAAATAGGAACTAGTGCTTCCGTTGAAAATGTGTGCTCCTCATGTGGTTGTCATTGTTCTGACTACCACACTGTGATCCTATCTAGAGTTCATATTTACACTTACCTATGGCAGAAAAAAAAATGAAAGAACTTCTCCTTCTCCATGCCTATTAAATGATGATAAATTTCAGATCAATGTGCACAGTGCTTTTACAAAAAAACAAACAAACAAACAAAAAAAAACCAACCTTGACGTATCGGCATCTTATTAGGATGACGAATCAAGCAAAAGGCTTTCTGTTTGATGCAAATAGACTAATCTCATAAAAAATTCTCTACAGATACTGAGTCAAAACTATTGACACTTGTGGAAGTTTCTATGATTTAGTGGGCTTTAGATCAAAACCAAAGTAATGAATATATTTCCAACAGATAGAGATGATGATCTTTTACTCTTGACACGTTCTAGAAACTGGCTCTGGTGCTGTTTCAAAGGCAAGATCGACAAAACTCCAAGGAATAAATTCTCATCTAATTCTGTGATGGTAACTCAGTAACACTTTTTCTTTTTGAGATCATATTCCTAGTTCTCACAACTGAGGAACAAATTTATGACTGAAGTCACAAATCTTTGCGTCTTTGTGACCTAAGTTTGTCTTAAGGTCCTCTTCCATATACTTCAATTTTAGAAAGTCATGACAAGCAAGATTTTTAATGAACTTTGAATCAGCCTTGAATTTCACTGAGAGATGTGCGGGGAAATTAGACCTATATTGTGTGAGAAACTAAGATAATCTTCCTGTCATGCTTAGGTTTAAAAGGCTAGGTCTGTAGTAGACAGTTTGTAATGCTGTGTGGGATGTGATTGAACAGTTGTCTATTTTTACAACATATTTGAAGCATATCTGGAGTACAGACTGTTCAAATGGATACCAAAATTGTTGTTATACCTTATTTCATTTCATTTGCTTATTAGCTATACTGACTCACTGCTGTTGATCCAAGTTATGTTTTTTAGCCTACTTAGACAGCTGTGGTTGCCAGTGGTTCTTCTAAAACTCTACTCCTAAAATAAATTGGGCCTGAGTGGTACCTGCTTTTAGTGCTGCTGTAGCAGAGTGGGCAGGAGCCTTAGGTTGCTTTTTTGAAGTGTAAACGTGGCACTTCAAGGCATGCTCTAGTGCCCGAGATTGTTGGGTTGAGTTATTTGTTTAGTGGGGGAATTGTTTGGGTTGTTTTCTTGGGTTTTTTTGTGGTGTGTGTATGGTTGGACTTGATGATCGCAGACATCCCTTCCAACCATGAAGATTGTGGGATTCTGTGAAAGCTTTCTCTGATATCTGTGCCTTGACTGTTGGGTAGCTGGTTAGTATTTTAGGGTTTTCTGATCTGTAATGGGAGGTGAGGGAAAAAGATGCCCATGCTAGTGATTTCCATTGCTGTTTTTAAAAGAGAAGTAACCAGAGTTGGGTCATCAGGAAAATTTGGAAAGTGGAAAGCATTTTATTCAGCTTCTGGCTGCTGCTATTTGTCCCTGTCCACTTCGTATGCATGAAGCAGCTCATGGAACAGATACTTCTCACTTTGGATAAAAAATAGGTTTTAATTTTTCTTCTCTGTTTTCAATGAGTGGAGTTTGTAGAATTCTGAAAAATGGCAGGGAAACTCTTGATGAGGTTGGTCAACCTAATGCCTTTTTGTATGCTTTATAACTTGCAATGTTATTAGCCTTTCTTCATAGATAGGGTTTGCCAAGTTTATACATATGAAGGTCTATCTGCCTAGCTCTGTCTAAAAAATGCAGGATTTTAAAATCTGCGAGTTAACAGTAGAATTGAGTATCGTAAGGGTTTCACTCAATTTCCTAACTAGCAAAAACATTACAAGGTAGGTAAAATACCAGAATTCAGGGTGGGGACAACACATTTAGAGCAGGAGATGCTGCTTATTAGTTTCATAAGTGGAGATAAATATGGTACAGTAGAACAAATGCAGCTGGAAAATGGTAAGAGAGCATGCTTGGAAAAAACTGAAGGCAAAAAGCTAAAGATGTAAATACTGGCTGCCACAGTTTTTGTTGTTGTTGAGCACATTAATTCTCACTGGGTTGGAATATTAGGATCGGTGGACCAATTTCTAATTTCATGCTCATACTCATACAGACGTCCGTGAACTTCAGAGGAATTGTACACACATGATAGCAATAAATTAATTAAAACCTGGGGTTCGAGCTGGAAATACTATATAATAGATTAATGGCTTAATTTTTAATTTTGAGTTCACAAATAGCTACATGTTTTATGAAATGGCTGTAATGTCCTGAGTGCACTTACTGCATCCCTCTTTTTTAACCTGATTTCTTGGTGAAATGAGGCTGATGCAATCATGCTGTCTGTCATTCTCTCTTCCTAATGGCTTTTGAACTTGGTGACACATTTCAGCAGCATTTAACAGAGAGGTAATAGTCTCAATGCGGCGTAATCATGAAGGTAGAAAGCTGGGTAAAGGAAAAAGATTGTATTATTCCTTCTACTGAGAGGCACATAGTATCTTTTAGATACCAGAGAATCGATATGAATGCAGAGCCTCGAGATACAACCCTGGACCCAGAAAATCTGTAGGACATCTGCCTCCTTGCCATTTATGGGACAGCTATATAAATAAGGGAGGAAACCCAAAGGGATGCAAGGATGCAAAGCATTTAAGAACGTTCTTATCAGAGAAGATAATGAGTACTACAGGGAGCGGTTTCTGGCTTTATGAAAATCAAATGACCCTGCAAGATGAGGCACTGAAAGGCAGTGGAAATGTGCTGCGTGGTTTGAGCTGGGCTTTAAACTAGTGCTGCCCTGCACCACGGCTGTGAAAAGCAGGCACTTGGCGAGGATGTGAAAGCAGGCAGAGTATGAAAGTTGCTCGCAGTTCTCATTGTGGCTGCACAGGAGGAAATGGAGGTTTTGTGGTGAGGGGTCAATGCTGTGAACTTACAAGGACCTTTAGGGGAAGAAGGGAGAAAAAAAGATTTAAACCATCAGGTCTTTGAATACGCACATGATATTGGTTATGCTTTAAAAAAAAGAAAAAAACTGAATAGTGCTGAAACTTGCTGTCTTAAGCTAAGGTAGAAATTTATTTTCTGGACACTTCACTTAGCTGATTTTAATACATGTGTCAGATGAAGTGTTGCTTTTCCTCATTCCAACAAGTACCGATTTCCCTGTCCTTTCCCCAGCCTGACTGCGGGATTCAGCAAAACAGCTGCTGACCACCCTTTGCCCGTTGGCCTGTCCCTGAACTGCCTGGCTGCCCTACCTGGGCAGGAATGCAGAAAAGTGAAAAATTCCTGGGTTAAGATTAACTTTCAATTATCTTAAAAGTCAAATGCAATCAAGTGAGGCAAAAGGGACACTGGCAGGTTCTGTATCCAGCATTGAAATTGGAAAGATCAGACAACCAGACTAACCCATTTTTTTAGTTGATCCTGTCTGTTTTATAGTGCTTTATGGAGAAATTGGGCAAATGCTGCCCTTGTAAGGTGGCAAAGAGGAGCCAGCAAAGCTTTGGCTGCTGTTCTCTTTAGCAATACCAATAAGACTTGCAGTCCCCATGGGTGCAGCGGGCGCAGGTGCAGGCAAATGAGGTGGCTGTGCCGTGATGCCCACCAGAGCCATGCAGCTCTAAAGTCCTGCCAAAGCAAGACAGCTCTCAGTGTGGCGTACAGCATCAGCATAGGAGTGATTAAATCCTGTTTTCCCTGTGTAACAAAGTGATAGATGCAACATGCTGCAACATCTCCAGCTTTCCGTCTCGTAAAAAGGGATGTGTCCTTCTGGGTCTGTAATATGGTGATGTCCTTAAATGTTAGGGAGAAATACCAGAGCACTTGAGACTTTACTCAAAACAAAGAGACCATGGCAGTGGAGCCAAACCATTATATTTGAGGGTAATACTTTACATTTCTATTCTTTCTCATGTTGTTTATGCTCTTCGGGTCCTTGTCCAGGACAGGCCAAGCTGTGCATTGAAAGGCAGCAAGTGTTGGGCTAATGAGTATGACAGACACAGTCATCAGCAAAGCTTCTTGCACATGGCTGTGCAGAAGGCAGGTAGGAATTCAATAAATAGTTGTGAGGGGAGAGGGAGAAAGGACAATTGTTCTTTTCATTTTTGTTTGAACTGGTTTTTGAGAGAGACCAGATGAAGAAAATGACTGATCTTGGAAGTGAAGTACTCTGTTTAATGTTTGGCAGCACCGAATACAGTGACTTAAAGAACATGCCAATGGAAAAGATAAATGAGCCCATTGCTGTGTTAGGGATTCAAGCACCAGATACCATGGCTACCTTCTATACGTCCGAATGCTGGTGTGGTGTTTTGGCTGTATGAGACAACTCTACCCTGCGCCTCTTTGGAAGGCGAGAGAAAGGAGGCCTCCACTTGTTTCTTTTAAACACAAGTCACTGCTTTCCAGCAGTTGTTCTTAAAGTAATTTACTAGTGTAAGAAATGTTTTGTCCATTCTTACAGGAAAACAATGGGGGAATTTAGATTATTCATCGTGAGCTTTAATATCAGCTTATACAACTTGCTTTGCTTGATTTTTCTGTGGTAGGCACCATAGTGGCTGTATCAAAACAGACTTTTTCCTCTGTAATGTGCTTCTGAAGTAGGTAAATTACTAATGATGCAAATAGATCTTAATTGTGCAAAAGCTAGACACTCTGTGCCCTGAAAGGCAGTACCTGATTTGTAGAAGAGATGATAGAAAACAAGTTTTCACAAGTAAAATTGCTGTTGAGTTTTATAAATAGCTCCATACCGTAGGCAGGTGGCAAATGAAAATGGTTTGGTTCCTCACAGCTGGAAGGTATTTATTTTTGAACAGTGGGAACTTCTGCATCAGTTCAGGATGCTTGGCTGGTTAGAAGTATTTGTTACCATCTGCTGGTTGGTCTGGTCATTTGCAACACTTGTAAAACCTGAGCGTAAGTACTGCCAGCAAGCTTTGGCTGTGGCAGAAAATCAGGGTCATGCTTTTATTTTTTGGGTGAGATGTTGAGGCTGGGGTTGGCCTAGTTGGAAAGCTTCTAGCATCCAACGGGTCAAAAAGGCCAGTGCCAGATAACACAGGGTTTGGAATAAACTCAATCTGGTGGCTTGGTGAGTACATTTTACTGGGTTAGCTTTGTACTGGCAGGATTTGTGTTGGATCGGACTTGTCTGTCTAAGCTACTGTGACTTTCTGCCGGTTCAGACATTGCTTATCTTTCTGCACCTGGTATAAATATGGCACGTGCTCAGAATTAAGTGCTCCGGCTAGTGCGGTGGAATCAAGATTCTGCACCAAAGCCCATTCCAGACCAAGTTGGTACTGCTACATAGCTTACGGCTTTTCTGCTATTTTACTTTTTTCACCGTGCAGATTGGTATATTTACCATGGAACTGTGGCTTGACAAAGTGAGAAGTTATTAAACTCACTCCAGCATGGGTTTCAGTTGTGGGAATACCTAATTTCCATTTCCATGCCTTATCGTTTGCCAGACTGGCTCTCTGTGTGATGAGCCCTGCTCTCTTCATCCTGAAATCTGCTGTGGGATGAAGAGCCTTCTCTCCACACCGACTGCTGTACTACTATTCCGGTCAAAGCGAATGTCTAACAAAGTCTCTATAGCCCCTGGAAACCCACACTGGGTGCTTGTTTGGGAAAAGTGTGTACAGAGTGGTGGCTTTGAAGGCAGGTCAGGAAGCCACGGGTACGTTTGCGCAGCTCTAGAGGCTAGGCATGCCATATATTGGGTGCAGGGGGCTGAGGCTTCTGTAGCAGTTCAGGGGCAGCAGCCCCTGAAGGTCCAGCAGTCACGGTGCAGCTTGTTTACCCATCAGTGCTCTGCTGCTTCACTTGTGAGTGCAGGGCTCCCTGTGTTTTTCCCACGGTTAAGTCCAGTTACATGATCTTTGTTCGAAACAAGGTGTGAGATTCATCTTCAGCAAGGAATAATCTTCTTACCCGGCTGTAAATTATAAATAATGATTGCTATTTTTGGAGGTGATTTGTACATCAACAGTTTGTCTGAAGGCCTGAGCGAGGCAGGCTTGGAGAGCAGAATGTTTGTTGGATTGGGTTCCTGTTGCTGAAGTTGGATGGACTGTTTCAGGGCTCTTGCTTTGCCTTTCCTCAGGGTTTGTAAATCCTGTCTCCATTTGACTCTTTTCTTTCTCTTTCAGGACAGTTATTCTGAGTGACGGCCCTTGCACACGCTTCTGAGTGGTTATCATGGGCTTCATTGCCTTTCTGAAGACTCAGTTCATAGTTCACCTCCTCATTGGGTTTGTGTTTGTTGTGAGTGGACTGATCATTAACTTCATTCAACTATGCACGCTAGTCCTCTGGCCCATAAACAAGCAGTTTTACCGCCGAGTAAACTGTCGCCTTGCCTATTCACTTTGGAGCCGTGAGTATGCTTGGAGGGAAAGATGTGAAGGCTGGGGGTGGGGAAGGGGTATGGTTTTTTTTTTTCTTTTTGTTACTTAAAGAAAAGAAAAAAGCATATATGCACACAAATGTAAACACACACAAAACCAAGAAAGAGAGAAAGAGAAGTGGTAATTTAAACTTAGATCAGTTCAAAGCAGCTGTCTTTTCTGAAATGTTGCGAAAACATGCAGAAGTCAAGGGACTGGTACATACTGGCACTCTGTTATTCAAAAAGTGAGAAGTAAAGCTCATCCCACCCACCCCCGATCCTGTCTTGACTGGTAGGAATTGCTGATTCTGTCTCGATACCATCTTCATCCAGCATCAGAGCCTGTACTAAGTGATAAGGAAGGAGGAATTCACAGAGACTGCTTCAGGTATTGAGCATATGTTTGATACTGACCACTTAGGAGCCCAAGGTGACTGTGATCTGCAGAGAGAGATATCTATCCTAAAGTGTCTAGTTTAGGTGGCTCTACAGTTGAACTGTGACAACTTCAGAGTCTTCTCATATCCTACAGTGTCCATCAGTGATGCCAGTGTCTCCTCTTAGGAGCCATTTGTCACTCTTTCCTCCTTCTGCCCATGGGATAGCTTTACAGTAAGCAGAGCTGCTTTGCTCTCCTTTTTCAGACCTTTGCAAAACTTCTGTGGATGGCTCATTTTTATTTTTTTTTTCCTTATACTGCTTGTCAGGGGATTAGATTTCTGAAATGAATGTTTAGAAGGCTCCTTAGTCCAAACGTCACCTCCCGTTTCAGCAGTGAATCATGTAATTTGTTTCCATTTTCCATCCCCTCCCAGTATGCATGGCCACTTACCTTGGTGCTCAGCTCAGCATCCAACTCCTACTTTGGGTAAATGAGTCACCTAAATGAGTACTTACAATTGAGTGGTCCACTGACAGGCACCCACATTTCTTAAATCATTGATGTGAAGGTCTACCAGCGAAAAAAGCTCTCTGAAGTATCTGGTTTGGTTTCTTTTTGAGCTTCTTGTCCTTTCTGTGCTTTTTGTTCTACCTATTGAGAATGTTGTCTGAGAAGCAGAGGAGAAAGGAAATTAAATAGAGAGTGGCAGGCAAACTGTCAGGAGAAAAGGTATTGTAATGGAAGACACTTAGGTAGAAACTTCAAAAGCAGCTTGGTTGGAGGGAAGTGAGGGTACATGGGGAGGGTTTTATTTCTTTGCCTGTAAGATTTTCTTAATGTGCTTTTAATAATCTAGAATCTGATTTCATCCTGAACACTATTGTTGCAGTAATAGTCTGGCTTTTCTGAGGATTGTTGCAGTAATAGTCTGGCTTTTCTGAGGATATGAGCTTGTGCCTGTGATGTTTGTAGGTTTAGACCCCTGCTTTATACAAGTTAGCATTGCGCATGGAAAAATCCCATTTTAAATGCTGTTATCTTACACCTTGTATACACTGGAAATAACTTACACTATTGTTCAAAAAGGTTTGGAGAAGCTGAGTAGGTAATTGGGTTGTACATAGGATAACTCCTCATGTATAGCCTATTGATTAATAGCCTATAAATTAAGTGACTGATAAATTAAACTATTAAAATTAACTCAAATGTTATATGGGACTACAGAGTGCTGATGGCCTGTAATGGAAGAGCCGACAGTACACACTTCAATTGTGATTTATAACGAATTGAGTAAGCCATGCAAATGCAGCAGTTCAAATGTTGCCATTCATAGTGAAATATATTTCATTACATGGAAGCCTTTTGGCAATGAACCTGTGGGTTGGTGTTCTTTTCCGGATGCTATGTTTTGCTTGCTTACTTCAAGCTGTTTAGTTTTAAGCTGAGAGTGTTCATGTCAGAGCTGTCTGTAACAGAAGCTGCTCTGCCCGTCTGGCAGAGGATAGGTGTGCAGGGGTAGATATGCAGGTGATTGTGTATCTGGCTGCCTACTCTAGCCCACTGAAAACCAGGCTCTATTTCCTCTCAAATATGTAAAACGCAGCTTCAGAAGGGGAAGGAGATAGACTCTATTCAGTGTTCATGGCAGACCTTTGGGGAAAAAACGTTTCTGGGCTCTGGCCTCGATGTAAACCCTTGGCAATGCATGTAGCTCATGATGGTTAGTCTGTACTTCAGGCTCTCCTACATCAGCTCCTTTCAGGGGATTCTTGCCTTTGGAGAGCTCAGCACATTTGGTTTAGTCTGCAAAAATAATCTCTCAAATGTTACTACTTTAAATTGAGAGGTGTGCTGTGCTTCTTGTTTGTTTTGTATCTGGGTGGCTTGCGGGGCTGTAACCCCACTTGCCTTACCATGTGGGAACTTCTGCTGCAGGAGAGGGTTTGTTGCAGGGAGGTGTTGCTGTCCTCTACAGGGAGTATCACAAGTAGCACAAGTATTATCGTCCCTTCATTCAGAAGATTTGGCTTGCTATAGTATTGGCAGGATTGGTGCCATGTAAAATAGCTGTAGCCCACACACCAAATTAAAATAAAAAAAGGAAATGAGCCTACTCCCCGTTATAATTACATCATTTATCAGTACACTTGTAAAGGACAATCTGTTTCCTCGTATTAATTCTCCGGCTCATCAACCCTGCTCTCTCAGTATGAACTCTGGCAAATCTTTCCACAAAGCTTCCTCCGCTATTTTAGAGTGAGTAGTAGAAGAAATGCTCTGCAAAAAAAAATCATCCACACCTGCCTCTCTGGATATTTTATTTTTTACTGATTTGGAAGAAGAAACACACACATTTTATTTTATTTTGGGGAAGAAAATGCAACAACTGTAGCAGGTATTGGAGATTATTCCTTAGAACATAGACAGAAATGGAAAGGGAAAAATCACTGAATACCACACTGGTACCACTACTCCATTTTCCTGGCCACCTGCTTGAAAGAGCGTGGCTCTCAGCTAAGGGCACGCTTGCTGTCCTCTTTCCCTTTTTACTGAGCCAGAATAACCAAAGCAAGAAAGGTAAGTGATTGCATCATTTGCAAAGGAGAACAAGCTGGAAAGCAATGACAGAAACCTCTAATTGGTACAAACTGTTATTCTGTCTTTCCTCTGCTGTATTTCCAGTTTACCAGGGTTACGCTGTCTTCATCAGCAAGTTGCGTAACTTTGTTATGCTTCCAAATGAGCGAATGTTGAAAATGATACAGGGGAATAACATAGTGGATAAGTGGTCACATGGGAAATATAAGTGAAAAAAACTACTGCTGGAGAAGCTATGTATCTTGAGCAGACCAGGATTGGTTTTCCCCATCATTCACCCAAATATATGTTTGCCTTCTCTCTGATGTGTTCTAAACTTGGAGCCGCTCTTATTTAGTACTATGGATAGATTACCCTGTTGTGATGCCACTGATCAGAAGCCCTTGTGCAAGAAGGCGCTGCTCCATTTTGCAAAACCAGGGCCTCTTGATGGAAAGCTGAAATGCTGTGTGGCAGAACCTGATGTAGAGAATTGAGGGGGTGCCTTCCAGTTTTGAGCCTGCAAATTTGTCACAGTAATATGGGAAGAGTTAGGCTTTTTAACTTCCAGATCTGTGCATCCAAATTTTGATTGCATCCTTATCTCATTGAAATGAGAAAATACCAACGACTACAGTTTGCATGGAAGCAAATCTTCCTCCTGGGGGAATGAACTATTCTCACACTTTTTATGGTTGTCCCATGACAGAAGTAATGCTTTCCATCTGCCTGGCTGTACTGAAATGAGGGAAATAGGCTAACCACAGCAACTACATTCAGTGCATGCTGAATTTAAGTGGAAGGGGGTTTATACAAGGAAAAAGGGGAGGCAGCAAATAAGAAGAGTGGGTAATGAAGGAGATGTTCAGGGTGGAGTAAGACAGATTCTGGGATATCGAAAACCTGGAGAAGACAGATGAGAAAGGGCTCATTCTTTTGCTGTAAAAGAAAGACACAATTTACAATTCCTGGCTTTGCCCGGCTATTTTGATAAATTAGGCTGATTCTCTGGTGCTTTTGGCTCTGTTGATGACCATTATACAGAGCAATTTAGAGTTCTGTGTTGTAATATTAAAATCTATTGCAGAAGATCTATGGCACTGTATTCCTTTAAAAGCCCATCATTGGTCTGTTTACCTCTATAAAGCTTGTTTCAGGTTGAGTAAAAGCATTAGGCTGCATCTATGCATAATTTGTGTTCCACCTGGGAGAAACTGTACTCATTTAGTGGAGCAATCAACGACTCAACTGTCTGTTTTCAGGCACAAAGTTTTGGTGTTTCTTCCAGCGATCATGAAATTTCAAATTCATAATATAATGCCCAAACTTGTCACTGTTAAAAACTTGTTAAATTATCCATAATGCATACATCTAGTGCTCTAAATAGTGTTTGAGGATGGTGATGTTATTTGGTCTATTCCTGTCTGAGCTCTCCTTTCATCTCTACTGGGCTGGACTGAAAATGTGACAGAGTTGTCGGGAGTCAGAAGGGACTAGGCACTGAATGGGGCCAGAGATGAAACACTAACAGCTTTTTTGTAAGCAATACCCTTAACTTCTCTCTCCATCTTCATCGTGTTTGTCAGAGTTGGTAATGCTGCTGGAATGGTGGTCAGGCACAGAGTGCACCTTGTTCTCAGACGAGGCCACGGTGAACACCTTTGGGAAGGAACACGTCATTATCATCTTGAATCACAACTTTGAAATCGACTTCTTGTGTGGCTGGACTATGACAGAGCGCTTTGGAGTGCTAGGGGTATGTGGGGCGGCGAGCTTTTGCTTCATCAGGAGGACTATAGGTCTGTTTAAAATCCATGCATGTACAGTTTCTTTATGTTTGATTTTCCAGATATAACTCCATCATCTCTTTGTCACTGTAACTTGAATGTCTTTGTTTGATCTCATTGTACAAATCAGCAGATGACTCTTTTTCATTGTTGTTATTTTTTGCTTTTCTCCAAGAGTTCCAAAGTTCTTGCTAAGAGAGAGCTACTATATGTGCCCCTAATTGGCTGGACGTGGTACTTCCTTGAGATTGTTTTCTGCAAAAGGAAATGGGAAGAAGATAGAGATACGGTTATTGAAGGATTAAAACGTTTGGCTGATTATCCTGAATATATGTGGGTAAGTGTCAGGTTCCTACTCTGGTATTGACTGCTAGAAATGAAATGGTAGCAGAGATACTCACATGATCCTGTAGCCTTATATATCAGGAAAAGGTCTCCTCATCTTCAAGTGTTGTCAAGGAAAACCTATTTCAGGAGGTCTTTTGGGATATGCTGGTAAAATGTTGCTCTGTTTGCCTGTTGGTAAGAGAAGTCCTTTGGGAAACAGTGCAGAAGCTTGCACAGGTGATTAGAAACATGACGATAATGTAAAAATCAGGCTTGTATAATACTTCCTTAGTTCTGTCTGATCTTATTTTTACCTTTTTAAAAAAAACCCACGGTCTATATAATGTAGCTTAGGGTTATCTGAGGTAGGCTAAAAAGACACATAAGCAAAAAAGTCTTTTCTGGAGAAGTGAGTGAATTTGAGTGGGGAGATGCACAGGCCAGGGACTTTGATAGGAAGTTCTTGTTAGTATGTGTTCATTGACAGGTTTCCCAAAAAGTCTCTATGAGAACTCTATGTACGCTTACATCTGCTTTTGCAATTATGCTTTTCCCTTTTGTTTTGACATTGTTTGAAGTCAAGGGTGAAACATCTATGGTTCATTATGGACAATGTTGTTAGATTTTACTACAGCAATCCAGTGGTATAATCAGCCTAGTAAGCTTCTTTTAGTATTGAATGCAAACATTTTGATAAATTTACTGGTTTGCTTTTATAGCAGCGTATGTAATTTGGTCTATAAAACATTTTAAGAGGCTTTCGGTGCGTTTTAAGTTATTTTTTTCAATATTATCCCGTACAGCTTGTTAAAATGAATAGTCAACTAGTAAGCCTTAAGTAGCACATTGTGAACATGTCATTTATTTTCTGTCATTACAAAGATTAAAAAAATAAGAATCTGGAGAACGCATTTTAAACTACTTAATTGCTTTGAATGATAATGATATGAACTACATTTAATATGTACTCCTGTTTAGTGTTGGAAAAAAACTAAAAAAAGAAAAAAAATAAAAACCCTTACCAATTTAAAATATCTCAAGACTGTACTTTAGTTGCAAATCTATGCGTTTTAATGATTCTATGATTGAGAACCAAATACTAGGCTCTAGGGAAAACAACTAGAATGTATAAATGCAAAACGTACTTAGCATTGATTATTTAAATCAAGACTTCCTGCTTGGTAATTTAAATCATGATTAAAACTGACTTGACTAAATCAATTTCCTAATTTTTGTTCATTCTAAATGCCAAAGTTAGGGCTGTCTGCGCAATCTTCCTTTGTGAGGTCTTTCTCACGTGCTCACTGCAGCGCAGTCTGTACCTCTTTCACATACTTGGTCCAGAAGGATGTCCTCACTGTGCTGTCAAATAGAAGAGAGTGAGAATTGGGTGTAAAGGAAAGAGCTTGACTGGGGTTGATTACTGTGGTGTTACACTCTGTACCTTGTGCTGTCCACAACACTTGGTGATGGTGCTGGTGGTTGGTCACATTTTCACAGATTCACAGAATTGTTATGGTTGGAAAGGACCTCTGAGATCCCCAAGTCCAACCATACACAAAACACAAATCACTCCCTACAGTCTTGGCCGCTAGAGCATGCCCTGAAATGCCATATCTACATGTTTCTTAAATGCCTCCAGTGAGGGTGACTCAACCATTTTTGTATTGGATGTGACCTCAAGGGCCAAATGAAGATCGCAGGACCAGCTCCTGTTATCCCAATGTGCTCTGGCAGGCCTAACTCTCCTGTAAATGGCTTTGCAGTTTTAACATTCATTTAATTTACTTTTTGTGGTGCACAGCATGTGGATATACTACAGAGAAAAGTCAATCAACCACAGACCTATGCTGATGCGTCCAACAAGTCTTTCTTTTGAATTGCAATGTTACAGCGTTGCATTTCACTGCTATGATAGAGTAGTAGCAACCTGCACTTCTCCCCCTCTATTGCTTGCCAGGGATGCAGAGATTTGTGTGTTCAAATGCAGCAATGTTTTCTGTTGCTGATGCAATGGGAATGATGTCCCCCTTTCAGAAAGGCTAATAACAAAAAGAAATTCATCCTAGGGCTCTTAGAAGGGCTCTGTCTGCTCTTGACTTTGCATCGCTTCAGATCTCTCTCAACTAGAGCAGAGGCAATATAGAAGCTGGAGAAGGACAGATCATTGTTTTGTGCTGCTTGAAATCAGTATGGGAGGATTTAAGCCTTTCATAATTACTTAGGATACCACAGCTTGGTGCCTTACAAGATGAACAGGCTTTAGGGAAAGGTACCATTTTTTATGAACACATACCAATAGGAAACAAAAATAAATCAGAAAAGCTTTCAGACAAATCTGAATTCAGATGAATAATTCTAGTTGTACTGTACACATTTTAAACGAGGTAGCTCGTGATTACTGTGTTTTTTCCTAAAGTGGTCATGTACTGACATGTGGATTGTTTTTTCTGATTTGTAGATTAGTCCATAATCAGCCAGCAAAGCCTTCAGAGATTTTTCTTTTTTAAAAAAATAAATGTTTCAGGTATAACCATTTAGACTTTTTGTTACCTTAAATTCAGCACCAGTGGTGATAAAATTAAATATAATTGTAAATGAGTTGTGAGGTGGTGTTCATGCCTAATACCTGGTGTTTAAATGTGACAATTGAAGTGTGTATACATGCATGGATGTATGTTTATCTTGCATATTTTCAGTACTTTGATTGGTTTCTTTTGACTTCAAAGTGTCCTTGTTTTTGTCTTGTTGTACTAGTTTCTCCTGTACTGTGAAGGAACTCGTTTTACAGAGACCAAGCATCGTATCAGTATGGAGGTAGCTGAATCCAAGGGATTGCCTAAACTGAAATACCACCTGTTGCCCAGAACCAAAGGTTTCACCACTGCTGTCCAGTGTCTCAGGGGAACAGGTACTGGCAAGCTACTACTTGTTCTTTGCATCAATCGCAGTGCCTTGTTTAATATTGTCTGTGTAGCACAGTGTAGTATATACATTGTTGTTCATTATGTCCATTACCTTGGCAGTAATAAGCATTTGGCACGTCAGCTATTAATTTGTGTCACGTAACTCTCAATCTTAAAAAAAAAATAAATAAACCTTTCATGTGTGTCCTTGTTGCTAAGTTCATCAAATTGTCTTGTGTTTTGATAATACACTTGCTATGTAGAAGGGAATGTCAGGTGGCTGATACAGAAAAATACAGGGTGTAAACACAAAGTAGTGAAGGACTCTTGCTACCTGGCATCATTAATGCAAGGATTGCATGAGGCATTTTTGTTGTCTAATGTAAGGATGCTGGCAATGTGGTTGCTAGAATTGCTGATATAACAGTCATATTTTCCTTTTTTAACAGTTTCAGCAGTGTATGATGTAACACTAAATTTCAGAGGAAATAAGAACCCCTCGTTATTAGGGATTCTTTATGGAAAGAAATATGAAGCAGATATGTGTGTAAGGTGAGCATATAATGATGGAGGTAAGCCCTATGATGCATGTGGAAGTGTATTCAGTTTTTACAGTTTTTACAAATGTCCTTTGCTGTAGTCCTTTTTTCCGTCTTCAAGGAAGTTCTTCAAGCTTCTCTGCAGGCTACAAAGACCCCCTCATTTTCCCTTTGCTTTAGTTCACTTTCATGTGTGAGATCCCATGATAATCACCCAGCAAGTCAGAAAGCAGTGAGCAGACTTTTTAAGCCTGGGTTATGACCATGTTGTTGTTACAGGATTTCCCCAAGTTTTGTGCAGTGGTGACAGTAGCTCACCTTTTTCCTTTCTCCGATGGGAACAGAAAACCAACTGTTCTGCCCCCTTCCCGGTCCCCTGTAAGCATATGCATAGTATAAATAGTCTGTCCAAAATCAGTTAGTCTCTTGTAATAAATCATGTAAAGCTCTTTTCTGTTCCAGTTTCTCTCCTTCTCTCACATGCTTTGATTAGCAGATTAGAAGTTAAATAATGCTGAAATTCAGACACTGTATGAATGAGGTGATACATTCCTCACGTTCGTCACTATTCTTTGCCTGAAAGAGTAACTGCTCATAGCTAACTCCACGCAGCACGTACACACATGCGTGGGCACACACATTTTCTCTTTCGTGCTTTCTCCTTGTTGTCTTCTGCTTTAAAGGCTCCCTTGGGATCATAAGAACTACTGACCCTTCCCTGTTGAATTTCTTCTTTTCCCTTTTATGTTTGCATGTGACAAACAACCTGGTGGTTCTTTTGACAGTACACTTCTTCTCCAGGGACTTCACCCACAGCACCTGTGCTTTGGAAAACATCGCTACATTATAGTGATAAGATTTATGTTTGTTTTTTAAAAGAAAAGAAGGAAGGAAAAAAAAATAAAAAAGCCTTGCTAGTTCCCTCATTCCTTCCCTCTCTGGCCATGGGTCTGCATTGCAGATGTGTGGCACTGGCACTGTAGACTGTCCTTCCACAGGGCAGGTGTGTCTTGCCAGAGTCTTGAAAGGTGAAAGACTTTGTTAGGGAATCACACTGATTATTCATTGTGTTGAGGTATAATAGCAACAGCATTGTGGAAGAAATGCTGTCTCAAGGAGGGGAGAGTGCTGCAGCCTTAATTGGGAAGGGAAGGACGTGCGCTCTAGTTCTGCTCTCAGCTACTGCAACTTCCACAACATTTTAGTCTTTCAATTGGTAAGAAGGCTGCAGAGGTGATGGGGAGAGGTGAGGTCACTCATTTGCAAGAGGTTTCATTTTGACTGTTTACACTTGCCAGACATTCCTGATGAGGAAAGTGAGCAGACGACTTAGAGCTAGAAAAACAGCTGGTCAGATGGTTTCCACCATAATTCCACCACCACTAATTCCATAGTCATGGCAGATTTATGTAGCATGTCTAGATAGATCTGGGGTATACATGCATAGATGTATACATTGAAGAGCAGCTGCATTCAGTTAAATACCCTATGCCTTGCAAGTGCAGATGCAAGTTGGTTTTATTTAATGGTGAGGTAGTGGTAGGAAAGAAATGTAGTTTTCTGTAGTTGTTAGAAAAGGTTTGTGTTGGTAGAATTCTGCTGAGGATGATGTTGCCAGGTAAAATTACTAATTGTACTCTATTATAGAAATTAATGACTAGGTTCGGATAATTTTGATTTAAAATATGTTTGTGGACTGAATCAACACTCTCAAGAGGTTTTTCTACGTGTGAAGCTTCTTCTCTGTTTTGGAGAGGAAGTTAGAGAGTAAGAATACTATGTTTACAGTGGTTTTGCTGAAAATTGAACTTGTCCTTAATGTGCCAGCAGACTTAACCTAGCTCAGAGAAGGGAAGCACATAAGCTCTTGTTCTTCTTATATGCATGTTCGGTTACCTGTGCAGAGGTAAGAAGCTTAGCTCCTTGCAATGGATCCAGTCTTTTTCCTGACTGGCTCCAGAGAAAATAATCAGCTAAATTACCAGATGTTATTTATTGCTGTGAGTACCCTCTAGTGGTGATAGCAATACAGCAACAAATTTACTAGAGAGCTTTCAGCAAATTACTTTTTACTGAGCTTTTATTGAGCATTATTTATATTAATTGAGCAGCTTCTCCTGTTAGAGCTAATGAAAGTAAATCTATAAAGTCCAGTGTTCAATTCATTTATGGGATACAGGAAATATTAGAAATGTATTAGAATATCCTCCCTCTGCTGCTGCAGACTTGAAGACCTTAGTTCTTACTGCAAAAATATATTCCCTGGTTAAACAGCAGCAAGTAAGTTGTATCTGGGATCAGAGTCTAGAGCCCTCCCAGAGGTCACCCTTGCTATAAGAGGGTCCTGGTACAGTCTAAGTGTTGCCAAAATATGGTCAAGCTGAGGGTAAGGTGTGTGCCTGCCCTCTACAAATTGAGCAACTTATTTCTGAATTGATCTGGGACTGAGGTGTGTGCTGCTGAGGAAAGAGATGGTACATTTGCAAGGATGTTAGTGGCCTATCTTGGAAAATAAAAAAATACAGGAAAATGTTTGGCTCTTCACCACTAGAAAGAGACTTTTCAAAGGTGCCTGTTCTCAGTGAGGTCAGGTCAGTACCTGGAGCTTGGTGTAATTTTTTCATGCACCCAGAACTGCATGCCTCGATCTGTAGGGCTGGAGAGACAAGGAGAGAGAAGTGCAGTTACTGTAAAAATTTTTTTCCCTGGAGGCAGTAGTAAGCATATTTTTAACCACCCCTCCTGTTCTTCCCCAAATGGAGTTTTCACTAACAGAATGTAATAGTTATTGCCACTTGCTAGTCTGTTCCTACCTCTGAGTGCCTCAGTCTGAGCTCACTAGGAATCAGATGGTGAGGTTCTAGTGAAGGAAGAGCAGTGTTTGAATGAGAAATGCTTGTTGGACTTGTGTTCTGAAACAGATAGGAGCTTGTACAGTTTCTTTTGTCTTAGGAATCTGAGTTTTAGATGGATAATCAGGTGTTACTCAAGTCCCAGCTTTCTACCATCAGTGGCAGTATGATCTGTAGCTTATGCTCTTCATTGAATAGAAGGTCTTCCCCAGTAGAGGTCTAAAGTCAAATACCTGAATTTTCCCTTAATTCTTTTTTTTTTTCCTTTCCTTTTTTAATGTCTCTACTAAATTAGGAGATTTCCTCTGGAAGATATCCCTCAAGATGAAAAGGAAGCTGCAAACTGGCTTCATAAGCTTTACCAGGAAAAGGTAAACAGCTTTGCTTTCGTTTCTTTCTCTTGGGACTTTAACAGGGGTAGTGTATTAAGGCACCAAGTAATGCACACTGTTCCACTGGATGGAGAGAAGAGATGGAAGTATTATCTATAATTTGGCAGCCATCTCTCAGACCGCTGGAAAGAGCGGTAAGAGAGGAGCCCCTTGGCCACAGGGGGCTGGCTGGTGAATAGATCTCAAATTGCTGGGAAACACAATGGGATTCAAAGATACATCTGAGTTGCAGAAAACTAATAGCAATACACTGTCTATTTATATTCTTCAGCTCTTGGGTCTCTCATACATTGCTAAAAGCTCCATTTTCCCTGTGGGTCTCTTTAGGCACTCAAGAAGAGTGATAACTCTATGTAAGCAGCAGCTCTTAGCTCCAACTGTCCTTTTCTTTTGTGTTTCTTCCCCTGTCACTTCCCTTCTGCCTGCTGGTAATACCTCTGCAGTGGCGTGTGACACAGTGCAGACACTCCCTGGGATCTGCTGCTGGGGGCTGATGTGGCACGTGGTCAGCATGCCTTCAAACAGCTTAATGCTTTTCCTCATGTGGTGTATTCCTTTTACCTTAGATGGTCAATTTCTTCGCCACAGGTTGAACAGTTCTGTAGGGAGGTGGAAAGAACTGTAATTAATGTTGCTCAGATCCAGTTGCTGGATTGTTGAACTTGAAATGTGTATCTTGACTGTTGTGTTGCTTATCTTTGTGGGAAAACAGAGAAGCACAGAAATTTTAACTACCTTGGGCTTTCTTCTGCTGTGATGACTGGCGCTGCAGCATTTCCAAGGTTGTGCCTGTAGGTAGGCAGCAGATTGTTCTGAGTTTTGTTTGTTTTAACCTAATTTGTTTGAATACCTGAGCTCTGATTCCATTAAGGGGAGAGAAGTTACTTTACAAAGAACAATAGCTATCATCATCTTCTCCCGCCACCTCCCATTAAGAGGTGTGTCAAACTAGCTTGTGGGCCATTTAGCGTAATACAGGGTTAGAGAGATTTAAAAAAAAAAAAAAAAA
>VZRU01015704.1:2066-22986 GCA_013398155.1 Pedionomus torquatus | reverse complement strand
GATATTGGTTTTGTGTGTAATTCATTATCTTATTAATATTACTGTGGTTTTATTATTATTTCATTAAAGCAATTTGAGTTTCTTTTCAACACCTAAGTCTCTCCCTCCCTTCTTTTCTGAGAAGGGAGAGAGATTAAAAGAGAGCATCTGTCATTCATTTAGTGGCCAGCCCAGTGTAAACCACGACATGGTGTTAGCAATATGTTGTAACTGGAATTCTTAAAATGCTCTTCCCACTCAGAGGGTATGTTCTCAAAAGGCTGTGTTACTGGCAAGGAATGCCTCGTGCTTCTCAGGCCTTTAGATAGGAAACTAAAACAAAAACAGCTTAACTGGGGAAAAATAAGAAGTAGCCAAACTTGAGCCATCCCTGGTGTAATGGCTTGGAAACCTTACAAAACATTCTTACAAACTGAGGGAAGATTGTGGGCAGGCTGCTCCTTTGAGTCAGGTGATTCAGGATTCTCTGTGCAGGCCCAGATCAGGTTGCAACTACTCTAATGAAGTCTGAGGCTTATGGCCAGCACAGTACAGCCTCTGCCGGTCAGCTTGTGCTTTGCCTTCCTCTTCTGGCTGCAGATGCAGCACTTTTCTGCTGTCCTTTGCTAAATCATGCTGACCTTTTTGGAAGTAAAAATGGGACAAAAAGCAAAGAGGCAGTGGCTGAATTGGCTTCTGGCCTGACGCTGCCCTAAATTCCTAAGCAATTAAGAAAAGAGGTGAAGGTATTTGGTAGTGGAGAGGCTGATACAGTTTCAGTTTCTGATGGTGGCCAAGACTGCCTTCAAAGAGCTAATTCAGTAGGCTCGGCAGTCAGCAGAAATACCCAAATAAACGATAGCATGTGGAAATGGATACTGCAAACTTTTGATGGGTATTTACCACAGATACTGTCCTTAATGTTGTCCTGTAGTTGACTAGTCTTCTATTGCTTGGGGCAAACATTATGAACATGTTTTCTTCTATCTTTTTTTCTCTCAGGATGCTTTGCAAGAGATGTATAATCAGGAAGGCATATTTCCTGGCCAGCAGTTTAAACCTCCTAGGAGACCATGGACTCTCCTAAACTTTCTTTTTTGGGCCACAGTTCTCCTTTCTCCTCTCTTCACGTTTGGCTTTGGAGTTTTTGCAAGTGGATCACCTCTTCTTATCCTTGCGTTCCTGGGACTTGTTGGAGCAGGTAATAAAAGCAGAGAAAATGCTACATCCAAAGTGATGTGTAACAGGATCCATTTCCTCCATTAAGTTCTATATATTAGTTAATATGAATGAGGCTTGCAGAAGAGTACTTGGGGCTCACCTGTAGTCTTTATGTCACATAGCATTTTTATTATTTCAAGAACTTTAACGCAGACAGGCTTGCCTTCGTGTCTTAGGCAATATCTATAGCAATCATTAGCAAGTGAGTCTTGTAGCCCATTATTGTGGTGCCTGAAAGAGAAAATACTTGTACTGCACACCTCATCTGGGAGNCATGTCATTCCCTTGTGAAAAGGCCCTTAGATGTAAGAATTCCTTCTGGCATTGCCTGGTTGGAGGAAGAGACGTGAAGATGATGTATGTTACAGGGGTGGTCACTCTCTGCCTGGCTCCTGCTTTGTAAATGCAGAGCTAAGCAGATGCAGCACAGAGCATTCATTCCGCTTGGTGCCATTCCTTGGGCTGAATGCTCTGCTTTGCTTGTGGATGGAGGGTTTGGCGTTCTTCGCTGGTGTCAGCTTGCACGTCTGTTCAGCTTTGATGTGAGGTTTTACTGGGGAAGTATTTTATATATTGATCTTATGATGTGTCCTGGTTTGAAATGGAACAGAACCGATTTTCTTTTCGGTGATTTTACTTNAAAAAAAACAAAAAAAACCCCCAAACAAACAAAAAAAACCAACTGAACAAAATACAAAAATCCCAAATATCTAGCCCTTCCCCTCAAAAAACCCAATGCTGACCCAAAAACCAAATAGGGGGATGGTGGTGGTGGAATATGCTTCCGTGTGCATACTACCTGTCATGTTAATCAGCATAGAAACATTAATTATATTTTAAAATCTGGATTGTCCGCTCCTTTAGTGATATCTGACCTGTATAGCTTTATACAGCACAATGTTGATCAATAGTTGCTACTGTATTCAGGACTGGGTTAAACTCATGTTGGTTCTGCTTGTATGTTTATATGTAACTTTCTAAATTCTTGAACTGGTTTTAATATGCCTCCCATTTCTCTGTTGTATTTTAAAGCTTCCTTTGGAGTTCGTAGACTGATAGGAGTAACTGAAATAGAAAAAGGCTCCAGCTATGGCAACCAAGAATTCAAGAAAAAGGAATAACTGACAGCTGCAGTTCAGCAAATATAACCAGACTATGGTACCCGATTAATTTCAGTTAAAAAACAACAACAAACACTTAGAAACTATCTTTTTCTTAATAACTGATGACTAATATTAATGAATAAAACTTGAGCCAAGATTTAAGACGTTGGAGGCATCAACTGAAGAGAACACATCAACTTTCTGCCTGTTTAAGGATTACTGTAGTCAAACTATGGGAGAAAATCTGGGGTGGGGTGGAAGAAGAAGCTAATTTTTCTTGCTTTGTTGCGGGACTTGGGAATGGGGGAGAAAAGAGGGCATTGGCCATGGCCACGTGCATCTTCAGATGACTGAATACACTGGTTTCTGTCAAGAGCACTACACTCACTTTTACAACAGGAGCCATTGAATGTTTCTTCTTGCTAAAGCCAATGTAATGTTTCTTGATTTCCAACTTTTTTTATTAATGAGCCAGGAAAAGACAACCCTTCTTGAATTAATTGACAGATGTTCATTGGGTTAGAGTCATTTTTGGAAAAGCTGTGTTGTCATGGCTACAGATGAAGTCCTATTTGTATGTTACACTGATATTTTATTTTCAGGCAACGTCGTAAAAATTCTGTAATGCGAGAGAACGAATGGCGGAGTTTGGAAGCGGTGTGTTAGTGATCAGCACGTACCATAGAACAGATCCACTAGTATCAAAACAGTAAAAAATTATCATCATATCTTCTGCTAACTGCTCAAGGCTGTTTAGTTTCAAAATATTACTTCAGTCTTGAATGTTGGCCCTGTTTCACATCATACAGGTGTGATAATCTCTAATAATATGTTTGGACTTATATTTTTCTGAATTAATGCTGGCTGTGCGATTTAGAGTTGTGCAAAGAAGGAAATTTATTCAATTTTCCTGACGTTTTCTCCTTTTATTTCTGTTCGTGTCTCTCATCACCAAAGTCCAGTTCAGCCAACCTCTCTCAGTAAACTGGGAGGTAGCAGCAGAAACCAGCACGATAGTTTTCAAAAGGTCGTCTTTTATAAGAATTTGAAAAGGAGAGGTCTATATCAATTGGATTTTGAATACCGGCATCTCTTGAACTTTTAATGAGAGTTTTGACATTGATTCGGATGGGGCCAGGATCTTACCCTGTGTGCTGTAATGGTAGGGTGCGCTGCACTTTGTACTTGGTTGTGCTTTAGATGTTAATGTGAAGTATTTTGCAAGGTGAGCTGTTCTGTTAAGCATTAGAAAGAGTATGGGGTCTCTTCAGGGATTTTAAATATCTTTAGTTTTGCTTGTTGACCTTTGGGTTTTTTTTCACTGAAAATTAGAGATCAGGGTCACGGCTGTACCTCTCTCTTGGGTTTGGTTTTTTTCTCTTTCTCTTTTCTTTTTTTACAAACACGCATCCTGAGGGTTTTGTAGATTGCTGCTGTATGCAGAGCTGGAGGATTAATTGCAAACAGACGGGAACTACCTGCATGGTCAAGTCTGAAGGCCACAATCTGCATTTGGCTACACTCAGAAGTTGGTGAAATGGATTGCAGATCTACAGCTGAGGGCAGAAGGTGACCCTTGAGATCTGTATTTTTAACCCAGCTGCCACTAGAATATTTATCTCACTTTAAAGAGCAGATCTTATCAAAGCACTGGTCGTTATTTTCATCTTTGCTCTAGTAACCAAGATAAGAGAGTAATAATTTACCTTCCTTTCCTATTTACTCTAACTGCTGGAATGTAGCCTCCCACAGATTTTTCTGTTTTCAAACACTGGAAGAGCAATTTTGTAACTTAGAAAAATATTTTACTTGGAGTCATTAATCACTGTTCTGTCATGCACTTGTTTTTTATTTGTGGTTTTTTCAACAAGAGGATTTGAAGGATGACCTGTTGTCTGTCTCCTGTTAGACTCATCCCCACTGAATCATTGTACCTGTAGCCCCAGTGTTAGTACGTCATCTTTGCCCCCTCAATAAATCTTCCCTAAGATAGGGGATGCAACACTGTCGTTAACATTAGTGGAATTTGGAATATGCTTTGGGAGTTGAAGAGAACAGAGCCTGGTCATGACTCTGGTTTTCCTTGCTGGATGTTTTTGTACTCTGTCTTTAATCTGGTTAGACTTCCAAATGCTGATGAAGACAACTCTCTGGCTTTTCCCTGTTTTATTAACCAGACTACTAAACGCAGTGGACTTTTCTTTCCTTATTCCTTTTTTTTTGGGTTTGTTTTTTTTTTCCTTTGGTAATTCAGTAATGATAAAATTTTTGCTTCTTAGAAAGATGTTACAAATGCTGTACACTTGCTTCCTGAAGATGATACTGAGTATATATAAATTGTACTGGCTTAGCAGAGTGAGGCTTGCAAAGCAGGCTGACCATTGACTATGTTTTATACTTAGATTCTGAGAAGTATATTAATGGGCATGACAAAAATTTCACAAAATAAATCCCCTCTTAGTGCTGAGAAGAGGGGAGATGCTTAAAGGAGAAGGGAACTAATAGCCTTTCTCTTTACAGGATCCTTTTCTCCTCTTAGTGCATGTAACTCCCTACTAGGAATCATGGGATTAGTGCATGTACGTCAAGGGGAGAATAATCAACAATTCATATTTTCTTAGCATAACTTACTGGTCATGCTTTCTTTTTCAAAATATATATCTCATCAGTTACTTAAATTTTGCTCTTCTAAACTGACATATCAGTAACCATTTGGAAAATGGAAATATACAGCAATGCACAAAACAGTACAAAACCAAGTCAAATATCTTCATTTTGAATTTTATCGCCTCAAGTAGGGTTTTTTATACACACGCGCGTGCACACCTACACAGAGTATGTATAAATTAAAGTGACTGGAAATAGTTGAAGTTAATGTCACTAATGAAGATTAGCAGGTGGCTTGGATTGGAAAAGTGAGCATAGATTTTATATCTTATTTTCTTCTGGTTTAATAGAACATAGCTTGTATATTTGACTACCAAGCCCTTTAAGAGCAATAATAAACAAAAATATATCATGTTTTTCGTCTTTTGCTTTTCAACCATGCTAGGGTTTAATAAACTTAAAGCTGTAGGGGCGTTTTCTCTCTCCACGTTTCAGAACTTCCATTTATTGCTTGACTGTTTAGCCTAAACACCGTGTTCTCCAGTATGGACTTGCAAGCTGACTGCCGTGGAGTTCAGCACTGACTCCGAAGATGAATGGTTCTCAGACCAACACGGACAGATGCTATGCTCTTGGCATGGGCAGTGCTTGTCATTGTCATAAAGAACACGTCAAGAAGTTGCTCTCAAAGTGGGATTTGCAGTTCCAAGGTGGCATCATGCTGACCTGCATCTAAGAACCTGGTGGGAGAGCTCAGAGACTGCTAGCATTTTGGCATCTCTTAGGAAGGCACAAAAAGCTGACGCTGAAGAAGGACCAGATAACTGGTATCTGGAGGTCTTGGCTCAGCAGGAATTATAGTTCTGTGTTGCTCATTGTGGGCTGAATGTGCTCTCGCAATTGACTTTGTGTTACTGAGCAAAATACCTGTCTCTGCCACAAAAAGCACGGGCAACGTTCCCTTGTTCTGCTGTAATTTATCTTGAAGGGCTCTACACTTAAATGCTGACCAATGAATATGACTACTACTTTTGTCCTCATTGCCTAGTATCCACAGAAAAAGTGAGTGTGTCTGCTCATTCCCACTTGATACCTCTTGGCTCCGTCTCCTGATGTCTGTATATTTGCTTGCCTGTATCTTTTGCAGATGGTCTGGTTACAGCCTCTTAGCTGGAACTTGGAGCTTTCCAGTTCGACCAATCCTATAGAAACCGTCTCGCATAGCTGGGGTTTTTCTTTTGTCTTGCTGCGTTTTGGTGCTGGTTGGCGTGCTCAGTAGGTGTGAAAGTGGCACGGTTGCGTTAAGTGATAAAGCAACTTTGCCGCTTCGGGGCAAAACTTTATTAGGGAAGAGGAGTCGTCCCCAGGCCTGGTCACATATTCCATCACTACCTGGTAACCGGTCCCTGTGACATTGATGAAGCCAATAAAAGAGAGCTGCTGGGACAAGGCCTTCACTAACATTTGGAGTAACTGTCAAGCATAATAATAATAGTGGCTGCTAAAAATACGGGTTTTGTTAGGGACTCTCCCAAAATCTGATTTTGATTAAAGAAATGTGGGGTTGGAGGCTTTTAATAATGCTGAATTCACAGTATGCAGAGTCTTCCAGATTGAAGACAGATAACATGATTCTCTATGATTCTATAACGTCCACACATTTTGGCATCTCGGAAAAGTATGTATTAACTAAGTCTAAGGCCAAAATTGGACAGACCTAGCCAAAGCATGTTTCACTCAGGTGCTGGAGGCCAACACAGACAGAAGTGAAAAATCCATTCCTAGGTTTCCTTTGAAAATCGGATGCAGCAGTGGAGCTGACACCATCTTCTGGGTGCCTGTGTGCTTACATCACTTGATATGAAGTCTGTAGTTCACACGGATGATTACTACACCGATTCGTGCCTGTGGAAAGAAGCAAATCCACATAATGGTAATGTTGAATTTGTACTTTGCTACTCACAACTGCTTTTTTCTGTATCGCTGAACTCTTTGATCCATCATGGGCTGCTCCGGGGCAGCCAGCGCTGATTGAAGCTGGGATTTGAAGGAGGTCACAGTCGTGCCGAGAGCTGCAAGGTGCATCACTGAAGGGAGGAGGAACATCGACAGGTCTGGATGAATTCTTGCCCTGGGAAAACTGAGTGATTGCCAAGAGCATTGCAAAGCTGTGATAAGCGTGTATGTGTGCAGGCAAGCTAATACAAATGTCACACCACCCTGCAACAACTTACGAGGTAACCCGTGCCACGTGTACTTGATTTGGGTCAGAATTTGCCTTGAAGGGCTTATCTCCTTGTTACAGATGGCAACTCTTAACTCTGCCACGCGTCCTCTTGTTTTTCTGGAAGACTGATTTGTCTGATTGTCTCAGCAATCTCTGCATCAAGATCCTTGCAGGTTTTTTACCTGCTATGGTTTTGAGAGAAAACTTTCTGGAAGCCCACACCACGGGGTCTGTGCCATGTTTGGTAGCCACCAGAAAACATCAGAAAAATATTTTACTCTTTGGAATTGGGAAGCCAGTGGATTGGTATCTGTAAGCCAAATAGGTCCAGTTTCTCTTATCCTCAGCCTCTCAAGGTTTATGGAAAGCTGACTGTATTTCTTAAAACGTTATACCCATAGTTACAATCCACACTTCAGTTTTTGAAATTCGGAAGAAAGTTAATTTGTGCACTTCCACTTCTGAGAGTAGCTGAGTGTTGCAGATTGTCTATTTCTAAAAACTTTAGCAGAAGCAGCGTTTGATCTTAAAAGGAAATGTATTTTTAAAATGGGCACTTTAGCAGAAACTGGAATATACTAGTTCTTGTAAAATCTAAATCAGAAGTATTCTTTACTGAGGGGGCTGTGGCTACCAATTTTCAGTCTTAGACAAATTTTGTTTTATTTTATTATTTTGGCCAGGGTGTATTTTTAAGGAAAACACACTGATTTGCTCATCACACTGAAATCTAATTTGCAATGGGAGGAAGAGCGGGCAGCAAAGGCTAACGAGGCATGAGGTTTTTTTTTTTTTTTTTCTTTCCCAAGGCGCGAACCGGTCTGTGTATACCTCTTTATTACGTGCATGTTCATCTGTGCAGGGAGCCGAGCTGTGCGGGCTGCCCCGTCGTGTTACTTCGCTTTAGCTTTGTTTGGAGCTGTACCTGGTGACAACTGAATGCTACTTGCCTGCGCACCAGCTGGCGTGTCGCTCGCTCCTAAAGATCACCAGCAAGTACTGTAGCTTTAATGAAAACCTCCTCTCGGAGAACTCGCCGTCCTTAACCCGACTGATCTGTTACAAACCTGTCATTTGGAGGGAAGGGCAAGTATACCAGATGATCATTACTAGCCAAATCTAGTGAGTAATAAAGCTGTATACAGGGTACACATTTGCTGTGCGTGTGTATATATTTTTGTACATTTTTACAGTTATTTCCTACACTTGATTTTATGACGTTCAGAGGAGATGGCATCTGAATCTGGTTAAAAACCCAAGAAGCTCTTAAGAAAACCCATCCCCGTCACCTACAGTAGTTTCTACTAAGAACTCTGCCCAAACAAATACGCAGATTTACAGTGCTATGCAAATATTACTTTGTAAGTGGTCTCTTAAATTTCGCTTAAGTAATTCAGGCTGTTTTTACCGGGCTTTTGGAAAAACAGTAACGCAAAAGACTCATCTTACAAAATAAAATAGCTTTGGCTGTGCGAAAGTACTGTATATTAGAATCTCATTCGTGCTTTCAATTGCTTATTTCAACTGTATGTGATTTTGTACATAATACGCTGGCCTGGAGGGTTTTTTAATTGTGTTTGAACAAAAAAGGGTGACAACCCAGCATCTGTTTTTTTGCAGTGTTACTAAGTAGCTGATAATGTAACTGGGAGATCTGCATCCTTTTCCTGTTTGCCTCTCTGGTTTTTGTAACTAAACATGCACTAAGGGCTATTTTGGTTTTGGTTTGGTTGGTTGTATTTCCATTTGCGCTTTTTTGTTCTCAGTCCTTCAAACTGACCCATGTGAGGTCTGTGTGTCTGTGCAATAATCTGAGTGGATTGTTTCGTGGGGGCTGGGAGTGAAGAACAATCTTAACCCTGGGGCCATTCCCTGCACTAATCCGGTCGTTGAGGACTGCAGAGGCAGGGTGCATTTCTAAGGCATTTATAGAAGCAGCATATGAAGTTTTCCGTGGCTCTTCCAAATGACCGGGATGGGAGGTGAAAGGGATGTTCCTTTCCTGAAGAATCCTCCAACATAAACTCAGAGCTGTGTGATCTACGAAGTTGAAACTCCAGCAGGGGTAAGCTGGCTGTATGGATAGATTGCTGTAGATTAAACCACTTTTTCAAATCTGACATTTTTTAAGTTTTTATTTTTCACTGGAAGATAAAGACCTTCCCCTTTCCTCAGCTGTGCATCAACATCATACACTCTCACCTGAAAGCAAACCGAAACTCACTGGGAGATCACTTGGCATTTTTGTTCCAATTCCAATATTTTTGCCCGAAGCTGCCCAACAGAAGTAGATGTCTACAATTTCTACCTGTAGTCTATCTCTGCCCTGCCTCTCTACCTGCTTGGGCCCCCAAGGCATCAGCTCTTCTTCAGGATATTTGTGCCTGTAACAAATGACAGGCATGCCATATCACGTTCCTCTGTCATCTTTTTGCTAGACTGCAAGCACTGAGTTCTTGGTTTCTCGTGTAGGTTTTCCCTTCCCTCATCCTTTGCTCCTTTGAATATTCTGGGTTGTGCTGAGCTGTCTTAAAATGACACTATGGGTTGAAGTTTTTTATCGGTACAGCATAAAAAATAATTCATTTGATTAAGATGGTATGATCCTTAGTTACATGCATGCAAAAGCCGAGCCATGGAAAGCAAAGCCCTGGCTGACGGCAGAGCTCTGTTCCCTGGTGTCTGTTGTCTTGCCGTGTGCTACAGGAGAGCCATTTATGTTGTTAATTCTTGTTCTCAGAGGTACCTGTCTTCTCTCATTGCCTGTCCACTTGCCCTTCTGCAAGTCCTCTTTCCTGAGCTGTTTTCTTGTGTTGAACCAGCCAGTGTCAGAGATGACAACTACAATGCAGTGGAGAAGAAGCAGCAGTGAGGTGTGGGGACAAGGGGAGATTAATGAAGCTCCATGTCACCACAGTATTTGGTGGCCAGCACTCTCTAAGGTAGATGTGGAAGTGGAATAAAGCATTGGCTACTTGAATGAAGGCAGAGGAGATGTTACTGGGGGGGTTGCTTCTGTATTAAGCAGTCCACATCAGCAACCTTCCAGTTATGGGAGCTTCTTATGCAACCTGTCTTTAAATCACACAGTAGGAAGTTGACTGATGGTGGCACTTCTAGACTCTTCAGTCTCACTTCTCTCACCCTTTTCCTTCCAATACTCTTTTAATATATTTGGGAAAACGGCCTGGAATTCCATAAAAGCAATAAAGCAATGCTGTGTCCTCAACCCCAGACACGATCAGCTGCTGCATTGGGAGTGAGTTCACATTTCGGATGTGTTACACTCCTGATTGCAATTACGTTGGGCAGAGGGCTTTCCAGAGGCAGGAGGAGGTGAATGTGTTTTCTACGTACTGCTGAAACTGGCATCTGTTCCCAAGAGGCTTGACAGATTGAGTGCATCTATGAAACAAAACTTTAGGTAAGTTTAACAGATTTTTATGGGTAGGTCTAAGCTTAATAACTGTGGTACGGGTTAATGAACCTCTCTTCTGGATATTGCCATCCTATGGTTTCACATCCATTAACCTATTTTATATCTATCTGTACATGTGTGTGTGTTTTGGAGTCCAATACACTCTGACTGGGTGGTTCTAGATACCCCACATGTGGAGGGTGTAACACTCCACATCAAAAGTATTTGAAGATAGTTATTACATGGGATTTCTGATTTAGCAGCATGGTACAAATTAACAATACGAATGTGAGTTACGCTTAGCAAAATACAGCAATTGCAATACAAGGATCAAGCATAATGCCAACGGGATCTCTGTTACCAGTCTCTAATATGCTCACCATCAGGATACTGGGCATCTCCCATCACGGGTAAGGAATGAATGGGTTGAAGCCAGCTCAAGCCCATCACTCTCTTTGAAATTCCTTTGTTCATTATTTAAGTTTCATACTATGTGGGGCTGAGCTATGTAGTCATTTCCCCCTATGCTGGTCTGCCTAACTGGGGGAGATGGCTATACCATCAGTTGATCCGCTCAACTGTTGGTCACACTTTATCTGAAACAAAGGCCACCCTCCCCTTTGTGTTGAGCTAAAGTCAGCTTTGCAGTAGCTGTGGTCAGTCACACTCTGCGTTATTCCCAGAGCTTCACGGGCGCATCACTCTTGCCCATCTCTACTAAGCTGCCTTCCCTTCGAGGGATTTATTGGTCAGCTGCAATAGATATATCTCCTAGATATATTCCCTCTAATGCCAATATCGTTATATTCCTGCTATGATAAAGGTATGTGTCAAAGGGGCAAGATCATGGTAGGCTACGGGGTGTGAGCCTGCTGGATCTTGAGCTGTGCCACGTGGCAAGAGTAGGCGTTCCTGCTCGCTGATGAGAAGGCAAATCACGTCACTTCCCAAGCCGTTTGCTAGAAAGCAGACCACCAAAAACAGACACCAGCTTGCCAGCTGTGTGAAATGCCTCTGCAGGGGCGCGAGCACTGAAGTGACAGGGTGTAACGGGCAGGGAGTGATTGCGAAGAACGCATTGAATAGCACAGCTGACTCTGCTGACGGTTTGGTCTTCTTCACTATGACTTGTGATGTGAACTGCCTTTGGTTTTCATCTTGTCAACAGAGGGCAACTTTTGCAAAAGTGGAATTCAGCAGTTGTCCTGTGACATCTCGTTTATTTACTTGTCCAATGATAATAAGACCAGCTATGTGCCAGTGGGCACTCCATTTATAAGGAAACTCAGTAGAAGAGAGAAACTAAGCAGGGTTTAACAACATGTATAAAACTCTTCCTGCCTTAGCTGCAGTGAAATACAAACTCTACAAGTACTTTCAGGAAAATGCTATGTCTTGTATGCTTCCCATTAGCCTAAGCCCCTTGTGAAATGCGGGAAGTGCTACGCTTTCCTTTTCCCTCCACCTTTTAATTCAGCTGTAGCGAAGTTAAGTAGTCAAGGTGAGGGCTGGAAGCTACATCTTTTAATCCTGAAAGCTCTACCATGCAGATACAGTGGAAGAAGGCTGCTTCTTCCAGTCTGTGGAGAGCAAGCTCTCATGGCACTGTTTCCCCCTGGCATTTGTGTTTCACCCCCTCACACCGGGGAAGTGAGAGCCATCTCATGGTGATTTTCAGAAAGGAGGACGGCGCTGCACCTTACTCCATCTGGCCAAAGCTTTCCACTTTCTAATCCAGCCAGGCAAGACTCGTGGAGCAGAACGTGGTGTCTGAAGCTTGTCTGGCCACCAGACATTTCCATTTATGTGGTAATATCGAAGATGATGAGTTTACTTGCGCTAAATCCCCTTCAGACCATTGTGGTGACTGAAATGTGTATAATTGCCTCCTTGTGGATTAGCAGCCAGAAAATAGCCCCATACGACTGCTACAGCAACTCTTACCTCTTTGCAGGCAGCAGAGGACAGTAGATGGAGGATTTCAAGCCTAACAGCCACCCTCTTCTGCGCTTTGCCTCTGTACAGAAAAGCCATTGCAGAGGTGGGGTCCACGGTGCCACAGAGCTGAGCTGCTCTCCTGAGGCTTCCCAGGGGAAAATCCTTCCCGTTGCGGTTACTCCTCTTTGTAGGACCTCTGCAAGCGTCATGTTTGAGCCAAGGAGGCCAAGTGGTTTTGCACACAAGCAGGCCTTCTCCCAGCTGTAAGGTGGTACTTGAAGTAACTGCTCAGATATGAGGCATAAGGAAAACGCACTTGATGCTGAGTAGGTGGACTAAGCTCTCCCTCTTTGTGAGGTCCTTTTCCCTGTTTCGCTGCTTTGTTCCTCCCATGATACACTCAGCACATAATCATGTAATTCCCGTCATTTACAAAGCTTTAGGCCAAATCTCTGGTATTACAAAGGTCTATTTTTTTTTTTTTCTTTTTAAAGTTGAAAGTTTTTTGTGCAGAGCATTTATTTGGGTTATAAAGGCAGAATCTGCCTCTTCTGCAGCATGGAAGGGTGGGGAGGCATCGCTTGCTGTCTCTGCCAGCAGTTCGGTTCAGAGCAAGACTCGCTAACTGAAAAGAAGAGGGTTTGCCTGGCAAACCCCCTATTTCTTATCTGATGAATTTAATGCTAATGGCTCGCTAAAGGATGGAAAAGACCCTCACCAACTGCTGAGAAATGCTTCTGCGGAAGGGCTTTTGAATATTCTGCAGCTGTGAGGCGTGGGCAAGACACAGCCACGTGCTGCAGAGCGGTGCCCTGGATTTTAGGGGAGGGAAACTTGCTCAGACCAGGGTTAGTTCCCTGTTGGATGGGAATGACCAGCCAGCATCCCAACCACCAACCCTGGCCCAGAACTGCAGCAAGATGGGAAGCCTGCAAACTTGTTATTTCCTGAGACCATGCGCTCTTTTGCTGGCAACCGTACAGGAAGGCAGTTGGCCGAGCTAAATTAAGTACCACGTGTAACGGAACATAAATTATTCCTGTTAACTCCAATGCAATAACGTGGTTAGGGAGAACAACTTGCACTGAAGCAACGTTTGTGGTTTTTTTTTCTTACTCTCAGAGGGATCTCTTCAGCAAAGCAACCTCTGGAGCTAATATTGGGTCTGGGAATTTCGCAGGCGCTAGTAGGATTAGGCACATGACTTCCTTTTCAGCCTGGTGGAAGTCAAGTGTTAATTCCCTTGGGCTTCTCTGAGATTTCAGCATGGATTGAGAAGCGGCACCCAAACTGTCAGCGCACCCAGATTTGGCTCTCTGGCTGTCCCCCAGGCAAGCAGAGATTTGCTAATCCACCCATCAGAAGGGTGAATGGCCTCTCCAAGGAAGAGCACTTGGTGTGCAACCTGGGAGGAAACAGTACTCGCTCCCACTCAAGATTTAAAACACCAAAATGCGGAAACCTATTCTCATTTACCAACAACTTACTTGGCGGGGTGTGTGTGGTCAAGTTCTGTCTTACTCAGCTTCAGCTTGGTGCTTGGAGCAAGGTTCACGGTGCCTTTCCATCCTCAGGTACAGCTGCAAAAGCCTAACATGGAGTGTTAAAAGTAGTGAACGCTCGTTTGCGGTGCTACTAGAGGACTCTGGATGTAAGCAGCATCATCCATTAGAAATATTTATTGTCTTGTTATTGGGGCAGCAGCAGTGGTCAGAACAAAAATCAATGAGAGATCCCATTGGCCTTTCTCACCCATCTGTGATATCTTTTGTTTTACAGCTGTCTTAATAGGTTTACTAAGAGCACCAATATTTAATAGGATCAAACCCTGAAATAGCAATCTGTGGAGGAAAAAGCCTGGACTGCCTGGCTCTGATCTCAAAACTTACGGTACTATTATGCCTCTGGCTGCTTAGTTCTTCTCCATGAAATCACATATATTCTGAAATGAAGAGGTGGCAACTGTCAGTTTAACCCTTTGTGAGGTGTACTATTATTAAGCTAATTAGGATATTGGGCCTTTTCTTCCAAAGTGAAGGCTAATGCTAACAGTGTCTTACCATTTGATGGTGGTGTAAGAAAAAAATCTCCTCGTAATGGGACTTACTTTTACAGATGCTTTAGATTCCAAAAAACCACCACTCTCTGTCTCTGCTCCTGCACATGAAAATACCTGACATCTTCATAACCACATTCCAATGCACATGCAAAAGCTGTCCTCTCTCCATCCAAAGTCAAGTTTCGTTATACTTATCATGTCGCTGCAGAATGCAGTTCTATGGATCCAGAGCAGTAGGGGAAAAACGTAATGAGGCTAAAGTGAAGGATTCCTACCCGAATATTTACTTCTATGCTTATCATGATGGTTTTATGGGCCTCTTCTTCAGACTTCATTATTCTTGTAGTGTTCCATTTTGCCATCCAGGCAGTACCTGCCTAATGCAAGTTTGCAAGGGAATCTCATTTCTAATTAATATAGCATTTTAATTTAATAACTAATGACATGGTAATTTTGAAATGGGCTTTCCCTTGATGAATTGAGTAAAGAGTATTTAAATAATGGTGTAACTCGCTTTACGATTCCCTCCTTCTCTCTTTCCATCAATTTTTAATTACGCCTTGGATGTGTGAGATCTTCTCCAGCCCGGTGTGATGGACAGAGAGACCTTTATTGCCTAGAAAATAAAATTTGAAATGTTATGGTCTAGCTCGTACCAAATTTAACCATACTCTTCAGTGCCTAGTCCTTCAGAAGCTAGTTCTAAGCAGGAGGATAAATGAAGAGAAGTAACAACCTGCGACTGCTCTGTTATGTTTGTGCAAAAAACAGCATGTACCTTTGTCCACGTATAACTTGAGTACAGGAGCTTTGGTATCACCTTGCCAGAGGTTGCAAAAGTGGGGTCCGTTGAGCCACTCTCCCTGAGGCTTCCCAAGGGAAAATCCTCCCTAGTGACTTTACTCCTCTTCAAGCAATCTCTGCAAGTGTCATTTTTGCTCCTACATTTCAACCTTGTCCCTCTGGTTTGTCTTGGTGGTCATTCAGGGGTTTCAGAGCAAGGATGCGTGCAACTTCAGCAAAGTTACTATCATTTCCTCTGCATTCCCCATGTTTTCATAACTCTGGTGGTGGTGGTAAGTTCACATAACATGGCATTTTCTGCTCTAGAAAAACAGACAAACACCTGTGGTTGGAATGAAGACACTCTTCAAGAGAGCTGGTATGGAAATGGGTTCCCCATACTGTTTTTGTTGCCACTAAATAAATTTGAGTCAGTGATTCTTTCCCGGCAATGTGAAATAAAAGGCCAATGTGCAGATTATCATGTATAGTTAATGATTTGTGGCTGACATACTAATTTAAAAAGACAAGGTGTTTTTTAAAGTGTTCTTTTTGCAAAAGAATTCACTTTACAATATTGTAAAAGGATTTCCTTTACGTCAGAATTTTAACAATTTTCTTCTGTGCTTCTGCAGGCAGCCATGAGCTTGTGAAATTAGTTCGTTCAGAGCAGAATTTTCTACGCAAAATTCCTTCAGTTAAAAAAAAATAATCAACTGACTACAGACAGAAACGTTTTATGGGTTATGACCCAAAGATGACAAAAAGTTAAGCATTAATTTTACTTGCTTTTGTACACAAATTCATCACAAATTCATTAACCACAGAGCGAATCCACTGTGTTTTTCTCTCGTTGTACAATAAGGTGAAAAGCCACTGCTAAGCTGGTATCGAATTGCATCAGTAACTTCGGTTTTCGATGCTAGGACCACCTTAAAATCTCAGTCTAGGCAATGAAAGGAAATTCCTTACAGTGTACAGGAATGACTACAATTAATTATTTAATGGGGCAAACACGTTGTGTCTCATTTTTACAGTTGTTTGATTGACAGGAATTATCTGAAAATGCATCTAAAGCCAATATCTGTTGACACGGGTTTGTGTCGGTGCCAGAGCGCTGTTTGCTGCTGGGCCACAAGCTGGCGGCACTAGACTAGATGCTTTGGTGTCCGTTTCCTGACTGCTGTCTGCAAATGGAAACAAACACATCAAGGACACATCTGCTTCTAGATCAGACTCCTCAAGCTAGTCTTCCTTTGGGATTTTTCCCTTTGGTACTTGTATAAAATTTAGTTGCCGTTAATAAGTATATTTTTCAATCCCTGCCACTGGACAGAGTGAATTAAAAGAGCAACTGCAGGCCATCTCACTGGAAGTCTGTGAACTTCAATAGCTATTTCTTCCAAAATATTAATTACCAACTCTATCAGAGGAAAGAGCAAGAAATCCTTAAAAGCAAGGACTTCTGTTCTAACTTGATCAAAATCTCTTTAAGCTTTTTTCTGCAGGTAGAAGTTGATGCTCATCTTGAAGTACGAGGCTTCCTACAGATATAACTTCTGAATTATTCTTTCTGAACCTTGCTACTGTCCAAATAATGATAAATTTGGACATTCAACTATTCATTCTGCCTATGAAGTTCTTCTTCTGTAACTATTTTAAGGTCAGACAGGATTTGAACTTTTGGTAAAATACCAGACGTGTAATTTAGTGAAATACCAGCTTTCTTCTACCCAGAACTGTTCATGTGCTTACAAGCCCCTGTTTTAAGTGGTGGTGATAACACATCAAACTCAGGGTATTGTTTCCTTAGTATCTCTGGCATAATCCTACAGTGAGCCCTCTCAGGGAAACCAACTCAACCTGTTAAATGACTGGGTTTTGTCTAAACAAGAAGAGTTGGGCACAGTCTAACCAGCACTAATTTTTGTGCCTGCATTGAAAAGCTCTGGGAAAAAATCTTCACAAGACCCTCCATGCAACGGAAAGTTGGCATAACGATGACCTAAACAATTTAGGTTAGGATACTGCACTGTGTCTGGCTGGGATAGAGTTAACTTTCCTCGCGGTAGCTCATATAGCACCGTTTAGAATTTGTGGCTAAAACACTGTTGCTAACACATTAAAGGTTTGGCTGTTGCTGAGCAGAGCTTGCACAGCATCCAGGCTTTCTCTTTTCCCTGCTCTTCTCCTCCAGTGAGTAGGCTGGGGTGGGCAAAAGACTGGGAGGGGATACAGCTGGGACAGCTGACCCCAGTTGGCCAAAGGGCTCTAATACCATAATGTCACTCTCAGCAGTAGAAACAGGCATACAGGAAGAAAGAGGGAGGTTTTTGGCTTCTAAGGTGGCTGCTTCAGAGACCAGCTGGGCATTGGTCTGCTCGTGGGAGGTGTTGAGTGATTTCCTTTGCTTCATTTTCTGTCTCTTCACCTATTAAACCGTCTTTATCTCAAACCACGCGTTTCCTTGGTTTTCCTCTTTTCTCCCCCCGTCCCTGGGGGGATGAGTGGGTGAGCAAGCAGCTGTATGGCTGCTGGCCAGGGTCAATCCACCACACGAAACAGAAATATTACAGTATGATCAGATGCAGAGAATGAAGGCGTAGGGTTTTTTTCATGACAAATCTTTATTTGGAAGCCATCGAAGGGGAGAAGTGGAATATGTGGATTAGTGGGAATAAGGAATCTTATATTCATGACTGTTACTGCTAGAAAATCCTGGGATCTCAGCACCTACCATGATGTTCCTGGGACTCTATTACTTAAAAGGCCGTGGGGCAGTCAGACAAAACTGGAGAGAGGGACTCAAATTACAGTGCGGACACTGCTGCTTTTGTCTCTGTCCTGATCAAAACCTGGCACAGAAATTGTATTTTCCTCCTATCACACCCTTGGCTGCTGGGGATCATTTCCCTTCCTCAACATGGATTTTCTTTCTGTTTGCTTTCTTTTCTCTCTGCCTCCCCTCAAAAGAACAGTTGATACCACTTTCAAACTCAGCAGGGAGATTCTCAAATGTGGATCTCCCCCTGTAACAGACTTTCCATCAAAACATAAGGCAACAAGGGATATAATTTAACTTCTTTCCTTCTTTTTCCTGCTAATTAAATATTTGAAAGAATCTCAACAAGGGTTGTCCCAGTGGGGACCTGAAGACTGACATCATATTTTAGGATTTAGTGTTATAACAATGAGCCAAGATTTAATTAACCTTCTAACCCTTTGGGAGACCTGAGACAGAGGAGCCGGTTCCTCACAAACCCACTGCTGCTTCTCTTGCAGTTATTGAGCCCATAAATCTCTTCAATATTGTTCTTAGGACTACAGCTATATTTTATTTTGGTCAAGTTAAACTGCTAAATATTTTACAGAGATAATGAAATTCCATGTCAGGCCTCGCAGAGAGTATCATTTAAACAAACCAGTAACAGAGGAGCTGAGGGGAAAAAAGGAAGAAATGGAAATTCAGAAGAAAAAAGGTGTGGGATATGTTGACTTCCCCCCTTTTCCCCTGACACCTCTGCCATGTGGGCTTGTGCTTCAAAACATATGGAATATGACAGCAGTGGACAATGAGAAATTTAACCCTTTAATTGCTTACATGAATCACCTTCCAATATACACATACGGCACATCTGAAAATAGTTTCTTTCTCTGAAACAATCCCCACCTTTCAAGTCAGACTTCATTCCTTCTCCAGGAGGGAGAGTTCCCAAAAGCCACAGAAACTGCCCGTGAAACGAGCCTAACTTGAAATGAGCTACATTATGGGATTCACATTATACTGATGGGATTGCCATCATTGATTGGGGGCAGTGACTATTTGGTGTATGGATCTTTAAATCATTGATAAGAGCAAACATTACAGCAGAACATTAGCAACTGCAACCGTGCAAAATTTTGACAGAGAAAACGTCAAATTCTCTGATACTTTATAAATCCTGTTACAGAGAGAAGTTGTGAAATGAGGGGAAAGCGACCTGGCTGCAAGCTCAGAATTCATGTACAGAGTAAAAGTCAGAGGAATAAACACCAGCTACTGCTATTGAAACACGCAATGAAGCACAGTTAAACAAAGTTAGTGTGAAGTCTGCGTTTTCAAAAGGAATGAGTTTGCGTCCCTCATTTTGGGAGAGTGAGTCCATTGTTTTCCAAGGTAGTTTATCCTGCTAGTGTCTTCTTATGAACCCAGAACCTTGTTTCCCATAAAATCCACCTAAGGGAGTCAACGGTGTGAGCAATGGCCCCTTTTCAGCCACAACACCTCAGATGCCTTTACACAGAAGCCTCAGGACTGTCAGCAGTAGGGAGGAAAGGAAAGGCCGGTACGTGCTTCTGTCCACACCAACCTGAAATTCAGGTGAAGCTGAGGCGCATATAGGCTTGGAAACCAGAAACCTCTTCATGGTCTAGTAATGTACATGGCAGGCCTTTCACCGTCATCACACAGATGCCTCCTAGATTAATCTGCTCCCTTATACTGCACCTCAAAGTCAAGATCCGTACCAGTGGTGACCTACTTGGGCACTGAGGCCACTGCCGCAATAGCAATGACACTAGTGTTCCTTAGAAGAAGCATTTGCACAAGTTCTGGCTGGCTATAAACTACCTCAAGCTCAGCTCTTCCTCTCCCGCTGATTCATCATTTAAAGCGCAGGTATAATTCCGCTGTGCTGATGTGACTGGGGAAACGTTTCAGGCACTTGCTACTCAGCAAACTGAAGTGGTGAAGAGAATTTGCTAATTGCTTTGCTGGAGAGAATGGTGTGTATGCATGAATGTCATTTTATCTTGCCATGTAAGGTTGAAAAATTGGACAGAACTATCACGTCATGATGGCTTGGTGGCCATAATATGATTTCACTTTATAATGTTCACTTAAAACACGTATGATTCCCAGGCGCGACAGGTGGGGGTTTTTGGCTTTTTTTATATACAGAGGAAAATGAAAATTCCAATTGCAACTCAAGGGATTCCTTTTTCCCCCAAAAGGCAAACATCATCCAATAATTTCAAAATGCAAGGTAACAGCCCAATGTTGTCAAACTACCAATTTTCAAATGCTTTAATTTTTCCCTGTATACTTTGCTATAGATCTACTTTTTCCATCAGAGACCAGTCACGCAAATAATTTTTGAGTGTTTTTTTTTGCAATTAAACACCTGAGAACACAGTAGAAATTTGCTCTCTTTAGTCTTCTAAATCTTGCCTATAATAAGGTGTCTGTCTCTCTTTTGTTTCTCTCTTTTTTTTTTTTTTTTTGGCAAGTGGGGAAGAAGATATTGGAATAAACGGCAATTGCAGGTGAATTTGCTTCGCTTGATACCAAAACCAGCTAGAGAGACTAGGATAGGTTTTCTTGTTTAAATGAAATAGCTATACTGCAACTACAGAAGCTACAGAGAAGAGATTGAATATATATGAAATTCTGTGGTGATTAAAACCTTAATCCCAACGAACTATTGCCCTCACCTCTAATCTCTGAGAAAAGGGGACAAGCACTCTACACTAAGGCGAGATTGTTGGAAGAGATTCCTGCTTGTTACACCTGGGTTTGCCTGTTTTCCTCCCTGCATTGTTTAGGA
>VZRU01015703.1:44802-59175 GCA_013398155.1 Pedionomus torquatus | reverse complement strand
TATTTTCCCCATCTGCAGAGGAGGGAGTGTAAATGCTGAGAGATTTATAGCGCTAGAAGTTTTCCATATTGTGCCGTGGTGCCTCTCGAATCTACTCTTGGTGGTTCTTCTCCAGCCAGATGAGAAATGGGACCCTGGTTTGGCCAGAAGTGGGAGCTGCAAGAAGTTGGATTTCTTCAGTCTTCTTTGTGCCGTATTAAAATGGCTCGTGTCTGGGGGTTTTCTTGATTTATCAAGTTCATTTCACGGGGAGGGAAAAGGAACTTGATAAAGTTCCCTCCTTCGTGTTAGAGGAGCATTCACTGATGGTTACAGGTGGCTTCATACATCAGTATCCCATAATCTATATTTAAAGGATAAAATCAATTTCTGACATAGTTATGCCCATGCAAAGTGTCTTTCAGCCCCTATCATTTTCGTAAATGACAAAAGAAACAGTTATTTTCAGTATATCCAGCTCCTTGTTTTCATGGTGCGTTCGGTCCTTTCCTGTTTCAGCGCGGGGGCAGCGGTGTCTCTTCCCCTGCTCCAAAATTACTGCCCCAAACCCGGAGAAAATGTTGTATAGATTTAGGAAAGCGGGGAAGGGGAGCGCTGGAGCTGGAGGACGTGCTGCGGGGCCAGGTAGATGTTTACAGCTGCCTTGACCTCATTTTCTGGTGACTTTGGCTTGTTTTCAAGCTTCTATTTAAATAAGGTGATTGATAGTGATTTATTTTTTTCCCCTCGTCCGGCGTTTTCTTTAGCCTTTTCTCTGTGGTTTCTTTTTTTTTTCGGAGAGGGATTATCTATTAACTTCCTTGGTTTTTGGTGGTTTTTTTTTTTTTTTAAATCCTGGTTGCTCATTATCCCATGGTGGTGCAGTATTTTTTTTAGGGACACGTTTGGGTGCAGTGTTGGGTCCAAAAGCTTTCACAGCAATTTCTCGCCGTGTTTCAGTCAATCACAGGGAACCTCGCATGGTCCTTCTCGATTTTTATCTCTAACCGGCCACGTTAGAGACTTAATTAATGAAGCAGGTGATGGTGCTTCACATCTGTAAATATTTCATCGAATTGTTGGGTTTTGAGGGTGGCAGGAGCTGAATGAGAGCAGCAAAGAGTGAACATCTGCATCGCCGTGGTGGCACCAGCCAGGAGGTGCAACCTTCCGTGCCTGGACCGAGCTTTGCCAGTTCTGCAGTGAAATCAGCCTAGAATTCTCTCTTCTGGCTTCAAGATTTTGCTTGAACTGGAAGTTTCCACCCGAGGTCTTCTTGTATTTGCCTTTGGTTTGCTCAGCCCCGGTGCTGGGAATGATGGTTGGAGTGGTGGACCTACGAGCAGCTCTGGGAGTCCACCAGCATCCCCAGGCTGGTGGGACATCTCTGACTCGCCTTGGCCCAAGCAAAACCAGTTTGGAGGCTGGGATTTCCTCGGGGTGGGGAGGAGGTGCTGAGGTTTTCGCATTTTGTTTCTTTTCTTCGAAAGTTAATTACCAAGGCCGGGTTGGCTTTCAGATGGACCTGTGCTAATGCCTGCTCAATAGCCCATCCGCAGCTCAAAGCAAGGTGTCCTGATGCCTTCCCAGCACGGGGCTGGCAGGGCCGTTAAGTCTGGCAGATGTTGAGATAAGAAAAGCTTTAAGCTTCCAGATTTTTCACTCTTGGTAAGATAAAAATGAAAAAAAAATTAAAAACCAAAACAACCCCCCCAAAAAATAGAGGAGATCAGGCGGTTGAGGTTCTTCAGGTGTTGTCTCACTTCAGACCAGCATTTGTCGTTTAGACTTCAGAAGCCTGAAGGCGTTACTTAATTTTTTTGGTCTTCTTTTTTAGCCTAAGCAAAGCCTGCCTTGAGTTAATGTTACACCTTAAAAAGGAGAGCAGTCTCCTTCTCTTCAGGCTCTTGAAGCATCTAAGAAATGCTGGAGCTGTGGAACCTCAGAATTAAAATACAGCCTTATTTATTTTTATTCAGGTGTGTTTCCACGAGTAGGAATAAAAAGATGGAGGAAGAATGCTCTGTCAGACCATCAATACTTTTAAAATAAAAAGAATTTTGGTAGAAATGTGGGTCTGTAGCCTTGAAAAAAGCCTTTTCTAACAAATACAAGCTTTTCTGTCCCCTGCAGGGATTTGGGATTTGCTCCCTTTGGGTTGGTGGGGGTGCAGCCCCACATTCGGGGGGGGGTATGTGAATGCATCCTCCCGTTACCTGCCCTGTATTTCCTGTTCGTTAATTAGATCTGACTGGCAGACTGGCAAATTTGGACTCTTAAATTTTACTTTAAGGCCAGACTGAGTTACTTTTTTTCTTAAATAATACAGGGCTGCTGAAGATAAATGAAAGGTTACGCGGTTCCCTGTTTATTCTTAATATTTCTCTTAAATTTTATTTGTTAACCACTTGTTTGTAGAGCTGTTGGGCTTTGCTCTGAGCTTTATTTTGGGTTTTAACAAGCCCTTTCCTCTTGTACGTAGCAGCAAGGAGCTACTAAGCCTATGGATTCACTAATTCAGCACTAATTTTAATTAACGGCCTTCCTCTTGTGTACCTGCAGATAGCGGAGCGCTGGCCGGCCGGAGGGGAACAAATGGGATTGCTCTGAACTCCTGGGGCTGGAATCCTGCTGGAAAAAACCCCTCTGGGTGATGCCTTTGGATGGATCCCCAGCTCCCGTAGGCTCTTGATGTGCTGGTGCCAGCTCCTTCCTTGAGTTTTTACCGAGGAGGGGGGGTAGGGGATGATTTTTATGTAACTTCAAACCCAGCGTGGGAGGAATTTGGCAATAGTTTTTTTGAGCGAACAGCGACGTGTTCACTAATTTTGGAAATCTATTTATGTTTACTTATTTATTTATTTATTTTAGTTTTGATCTGGGGTGAAGGAAGAGGCTGCAAAATGGCAACAGGATCCGTAACCCAAGGCAGGGACTTCCTTTATTAAGGGATAATTAATATATTAAGCTGCGTGAGGGCACCTTGAAGGAGGTGGGACCGTTTTTTGGTGCTTTACCTGCTGACAATGGGGTAATTCCGGAGGGATAGGCCTATAACTGGCTGAAATACTTCTGCAGAGAGAGAATACTGTTCTTCTTGGTGCCCCCCAGGATGCCCTTGGCCTTCTTGGCCACCAGGGCCCATTGCTGCCTCCTGGGCATCCTGGTGTCCACCAGGACTCCCAGGTCTTGTTCCTCAGAGCTGCTCTCCAGCAGGTCAGCCCCAACCTGTGCTGGTGCCAGGGGGTTGTTCCTCCCCAGGGGCAGGACCCTACGCTTGCCCCTGTTGGATTTCCTCAGGTTCCCCTCTGATGAAGGTCAGGTGCCCGTCCAGGTCTCCCTGTGTGGCAGCACAGCCTTCTGGAGTGTCAGCCACCCCTCCTGGTTTTGTATCGTCAGCTTAAAGACGAAACCTCCTTTTAGGCACTAATTTATGTCAAAATGCTGTTCTTGGAAGGCTCCTGACCTCCTCTGTGTCAGTGGTATTTTGAATTTGTAGCTTGCTAACCCCAGTAAATCACAGGCGTGCTCTTGTGTGCTCCACAACTTGCTTAAATTCCCAGCTCGTGTTTCTTCAGTGAAAACAAACCCTGTTCTCTTGCTGCCATAAGAATAATTTATAGCTTTTTAATAATCTTTATATCAATTGGATGTGAGTCCCTGTAGAGGTAGCAGTAGTTGGTACCTCTGGTGGTAGGTCTTTGGGCCAGGTTGCTCCTAATTCTCCGTTGCTGATGGTTTAAATGGGGGAGTAGGTGGTTATTGCCGTGCCGTCACCCTGTTGGGTTGCGCAGAAACCGAAAGCTTTGACTTCCCCCCCTGCCCCCCAACCCTGAAACCAATACTTCTTGATTAGCTGACATTTGAAGTGAAATCTCTGAACCTTTTCTGCGAGGAGTCCTTCACTGTCTCGTCACGACGGCTCTGAATTATGATTGAAAAGCTGTAAAATCCAGCAAAAATCCAGCTGAAGTCCCTTGTATCTGTAATTTTGATGGGGAAAAGGCTTTTAAGCATGAAGGTTGGAGTAGTGGACGGTGTTTTGGGACTTATAGTGGAGGAAATAGCAGATAAAGACTTGAGTTGTTGGTATTTTGCTTATACATGTTTCGGTAACCATTGAAACTTCTACATCTGCTTCTGTAGTTGTCTTTTGGGGGTTGAGGAGCTCGTTGAAGCTCTCCCAGGAATGGAGAAAACCAAGGAGAAAGTGATGCTGTTCTTCTTCCTCCTTTCTAGTAGGAGAAGCTGCTTTGCTTGTGGTATCGGAGTGAAGAATGTCGGGAAGCAATGGGAAGTCAGGCTTTCCCGTTGGCTCACCGTTGGCAGGTTGGGTTGGGATCAGGGTGATGCTGCCCACTAGTTGGTTGTCAAGCTTCTAACTGCCAAAGTACAGATTAATTAATTCTGAGCAGCATGGTAAATAGCCAGAGCCATAGATCCATAGCAGCAGTAAGGCAGTTTTAAGTGTCTTTAATTTCTAGCCATGAGAGAGGCAGATGCTTTCACTGTTTCTCATCTCCTAAAATCCAAAGAAACCCAAATTCATCTCCTCCATCTTATTTTCAAACTCTTATTTCTGTGTTGTGTCTGCGGTGCCTGTTGAAATAAGGCTCTGGCTGGTTTGTGGACCCACAGAAGATGATGCCGAGACAGCGGTTTGGTCAAAAGAAGGTTTGCTCTATCAAAGTCCGTGCAGAATTTTCGGTGTTGAAATAATCGAGCTGCAAAACCCCGCTGTGCTCCCCATCAGAGGCAGTTGGTGCGTCTTTTCCATCCATTGGATGATGTTGGTGGGGCCATCTCTTGCAGCAGGGTTATCGGTAGAGTCCATGTTACTGTTGCTCTGCCCTTGTCCCATTTGCGGTTCCAGAGATCTTAGCGTCATGTTTCTTCTTTCCTCCTGATGTTCACACCTTCTTTTTTCTTTTGTTTTCTTTTGCATGTTTCTTCGCCTGGATTGCAATAGAGAAGAAGAAAATGAGGTGAGTAAAATGAGTTCCTTTCTTGATGTGGCCCTGAGGATGCAGTGGCCCAGTCTGGTTAGTTTGAACCATGGATTCCTTGAGTCAAGAGAGGTTTTAAGGTCCGGGTAAAGCAAATTCAAAGACTAAACTCCACTTGCATGGCCAGTGTTGCAGGGCATCGGCATCTTTTAAACTGGAAGAGAGGAGATGAGATATTAGGAATAAATTCTTGTGTGTCTCTCCACAGACCCTGCCCCAGGTTGCCCAGAGAAGCTGTGGCTGCCCCATCCCTGGAGGGGTTCAAGGCCAGGCTGGATGGGGCTTGGAGCAACCTGGTGTGGTGGGAGGTGTCCCTGCCCAGGGCAGGGGGTTGGAACTCAATGATCTTTAAGGTCCCTTCCAACCCAAAATATTCTGCGATCTTCACTTTCAAATCTGATGTTATTCTGGGGTGCCTCCAGCTCTGTGGTTACATCCAGGAAAGATGGGAACCCCCTTCTACCATCTACACCCTGGGATGTGACAGCATTTAGTTCAATCTGAACAGGACGAGGACCTTCTTCACTTGGAGGGTGGCAGAACCCTGGAAGAGGCTGCCCAGAGAGGTGGGGTTTCCATTCCACCACTGTCTTATTTAATAATTTACTCTGGTGCCTTTAGCATGAGCGGCTGCACCTTGTTTTACCAAAGTTAAAGGATAACAAAACATGTAATAATTCACAGGGGGGTTGCAGGAAACGGCTGGTGCTGCCAAAGATGTGCTTGGGCAAGAGTTATGGGAGTAAAACCCGGCTCTCTACAGTTTTCATGCTGCTACAACGGTTTCCATTGGAGTTACACACCTCACAAAAAGACGTCATTTGGATTTGTGGGAAATAACACCTTTTTATCACCGTGCAGCAACCTCCATCTTCAGGGATTGTGCTCCTGTGACGCAGACAAGCCCTGAGCTTTAAAATCATAGAATGGTTAGAGTTGGAAGGGACCTTAAAGATTAACCAGTTCCAACCCCCTGCCCTGGGCAGGGACACCTCCCACCACCCCAGGTTGCTCCAAGCCCCCTCCAGCCTGGCCTTGAACCCCTCCAGGGATGGGGCAGCCACAGCTTCTCTGGGCAACCTGGGCCAGGCTCTCACCACTCTCACAGCAAAGAAATTTTTAGTATCTAACTTAAGTCTCCTCTCGTTCAATTTAAAACCATTCTCCCTTGTCCTTTTGCTCTGCTCCCTGATGAAGAGTCCCTCCCCAGCTCTCCTGGAGCTCCCTTCAGATCCTGGAAGGCTGCTCTAAGGTCTCCCCGGAGCCTTCTCTTCTCCAGGCTGAACAACCACACGATAGTTGGAGGTGGGAAAGAACAGGGCTTAAAATTGCAGCTGTAATTCTTGATGATCTGATTTGAGCTGAGACCAAAGGCATCCAGGTGCAGTCTTCTGGAATATGAAGACAAACACATTTAGAGCTTAAAAATGCAGGGTTTTTTGTAGCTTGGGACCACGGAAACAGCCCGAATAAAGCCACCCTATCTCTTCAGTTCACTCGACACACCAAACTGTTTCTTTTTCAAAAAATAAGAAGTAAATGGAGAAAAAGACTTTTCAGTTTGCACATTAACAAGTCAATTAAAAAGCTTCAGCCCAAACCCCAAAGGAGGTTTTGCTCCGAACTGGAAATGACCGAGTAATTGATTCTGTTCAGGAGAGAGCCAGGTTATGCCATCCCACACTTCAGCCCGGGGTATCGATTTCTGGTTTATTGTCATGAAAAATTCACCAGGTAAAAGAAAAATTGTTCAGTGAGCCTGTAGAAATGAGTTAAAAAATCTCAAACCCCAATTCCTCTAACAGCATCTTCTTTTCCTTTGGCAGGGCAAGCCTGAAACCGTGCAGAAAGCGGGTTTTATCAAAGGCCCGGTGTTCAAAGGCATTGCTTCGAGTCGCTTTTTGCCCAAAGGCACCAAAACAAAGGTTAACCTTGAGGAGCAAGGAAGACAGAAGGTGTCTTTCAGCTTTAGTTTAACCAAGAAAACCTTACCCAACAGATTTCTGACTGCTCTCGGAAACGAGAAACAAAATGAAACTCAGAACTCCCCAGCAGTACCCCTTCAGACTGACTTTAACCCCAAAAATAAACTGGACCTGGGGGATGCCGCTGGTTCAACTGAGGAATCTTCACCTCCCAAACCCAAGGTAGAATTAGGGAAGATCCATTTTAAAAAACATTTACTTAATGTCACGGCAAAACCGCCGCCGCCTCCTACAGCAGCCGCGCTGCCGCCACCACCGCTGGCTGTGGCACCGGTGACGGAACCAGTGGTGTTGGCCGCAGACTGTCCCTCGACGCCGCCGCCTCCTCCGCCTCCCCCGCCACCCACGGCGTCGCCAGCAGTGTCCATGCCGGTTCCCGCAGTGGTAGCCTTACCCCAACTGCCGGTAACGCTGATGCCGACGCTCTTGCTGTCACCTCCCGTGGAAGCCGAAGTCCCCGTTCCGAAGGAGCCAGCCCAGGTGGTACCTAAGGAGGCTTTGGAGCTGGATGTCAAGCAGGATGCTGTCTCGCAGGGTTTGGAAGAACACGGAACTCAAAACACGCCCGAGCAGACGGAAATAACTCCACAGAAGGAAGATTCCCATATTGGGAAAGAGGATGAGGTTTCTGACGGCTCAAAAGGTGCTCCCCTCTGCTCCAGGAGGCAGGGGTCGAAGAGGAAGTTCTCCCAGTCTGATGGCACGTTGCTGGGCTCTGAGTCTGACGAGGATTCGGTGAGGACCTCCTCCAGCCAGCGTTCGCACGAGCTGAAGATATCCAGTACGGAAAAGGAAAGAGATCCCAGAAGGAGCTCCACGTCCCTCAGAAGTGACGACCTGGGGAAGTCCTCCTCGCGCTCCAAGTCGGACAGGGATGAGAAGTACTCGAGCTATTCAAAATCGGAAAGAGATTCACGGTACGTGTCCTCCCGCTCTCGATCGGACAGAGAGAGGAGGCGAAGCCGATCTCATTCCCGTTCCCGATCGGATCGGGGCTCCCGAACCAGCTCTTCCTACTCAAGGTCGGAGCGTTCGCATTACTACGAATCCGACCGGCGATACCATCGGAGCTCCCCGTACAGGGAAAGGTCGAGGTATTCCCGTTCGTACGCGGACAGCAGGGCGCGAGAGAGCTCGGACTCGGAGGACGAGTACAGGAGGACACATTCCAGGTCAAGCGACTCGAGACGTACCTCGTCCCACTCCTCCTCCTCCTACAGAGACTCGAGGACTTCTTACTCCAAGTCGGACAGGGACAGCAAAGTGGAGTCATCTCACGCAGACGTGGAGAGGAGAGGAAGGTCTTCTTCAAAAGCAGATAGAGATTCAAAAAGGACTTCAGAAAGTGAAGTAACCAAAAGGTGCTCTCCCCTTGATGAGCTTGGCTATCGAAAGGGGACATCCCATTCTAAGCCCGACAGTAATGTGAATTCCTCCCGCTATAAGTCCACCCCTTCAAAGACCCCCGCACCAAAGCCTGATAAATTTAAGAGTTCTTTCTGTTGTACAGAATCGAGTGAAGAAATAAAACAGCAGTCTAATTCTCTAGATTCAGAGACCTCTTGTCTAAAAAGCAATGAGATCAGGGTGTCCATTGCGAAAAAGTTTGAAAGGGAAAAGACACTTTCTCCATTAAACCAGTTAAATGATTTGCCCGCTTTTAAAAAGGCAGACGAATCGCAAGTGGGTTTTGCTAACTCAAAGTCCGAGGAGCTTACGGGAAACGAATGCCACGACAGTGTTAAGGAACAAGAAACTTTATTAAAGGTAAAACCTGACCTGTTAAGAACGTGTTTCCCCACGGAGCTGAGCGTAAACGGGTCCCTGGAGGGTAGCGCCGATGGTTTGGCAACTTCCAGTGCCTCCAAAACAGAGGATGTCGCCGCCTCTTCTGACGATAGCCTGAGTCGGTCCGAAGCGTCGCCCGTCGTGAAGATGAGTCCATCGTATCCATTGCCATCTAACGGCTTTGAGGGCACATACGTGTCTCAAGAGCAAGAGCCGGATGATTCTCGGGTCCAGTCCAGCGAGTGCAGCAGCCTCTTTAGGCCAGCGGAGGCTCCGGTCCCTCAGCAGCAAGGGGAAGCCACCCCTTTGCCCCTGGTGCATGTAGATCACACTAACACTGTGCTGAAGAAGCTGGACGATCAGGCGACTCCGTGCGACAAAACCAAAGAACCCATTTTTTGCTATGACATTTCTGACGACGCCGACCCTGTTCTGGATCATTCAGAAGTTGAAATTGAAGCGGAACCGATGGAATTAAAAGTTACATCCGAGGTGTTCCTGGATGTGCAGGTGGAGCCGCAGACTGTTACGTGCGATTACGAGAGCGCGGAGGATCTCCATTCGAAGTCTCCTGGTGACGATGAGCACGGTCATCCTTCCCAGAACGTTAGCCTGGCAGCAGAGAGCTCCAGCTGGGATCCCTCCCAGGATGGTTGTTCCCCGAGACTTAGGTCGGACCATCCCATGCCAGAGGAAGGTGTCTCTTCCAAATGGGACGTGCCGCCACCAGATGGACACCAGGAACCGCTGCGGCATTCAGAAGCTGAAGAGGTGCTGGAGTTGGATGCTCAGCACGTTGATCTTGGTGTGGTAAAAAGCAAACCCTCCTTCAAAGATGAACATTCCTACTATTCGGAAGCGCCGCTGGAGCACCGTGGCAGAGAGGTCGTGGAAGAAAGTGCCGTTTCCACTGAAGGAGTTGGGCTGGATGAAATGGAAGTTCGGTGTCCCAGCGTGTTGGCTGAGAAGGAGGAGGGAAATGAGCCTTTGGTGGCTTCGGCTTTTCCAGATGCCCTGTTTCCCTCTTGCGATGTCGTTGTCACTACAGAAGAAACGGAGACGGTAACTCAAGCCCCGACCTGTGACAGCAGCGGCAATGCTGCCGAATTTGTTCCTGCTGGTCACGACGATTATTCGGACACAGGGGAGAGCGACAGTGAGAGGGGCAGTGAAGACAGTGACACGGAGGACTCGGATTCTGATGACGGTGCACCACCGAAACGCCTCCAGTCTGTTGTGGTTGTGCCAAAGAACTCGACCATAGCGATGGAGGAGAGCAGCCCCGGCTCCTCGCGGAGCAGCCAAGGCAACCGGCGCTTCTCCGACCACTGGGACGATGAGCGACCCGAGTCCAGCAGACCTTATTACGAAGAGAGGATGGAGAATACGGCGAGTAAAAGTGGCCCACAAGTAGAGAGCAGATGTTCTCCTAGAGGGATGGAGAAGAGTCCGGCAACTTCTACTGAGCTCAGCAGGAAGGAGATGGAGGAGCTGCGGCCGGATCCATGCCAACCTCAGAGTGACGGCGTTGACAGCACGAGTCAGGCGGACCTGATGGCAGATTCCCACAGCAAACCCAACCCGGATGAGAGAATAACCTTGAAGGAGCTGATGGCCATCGGTAGACCCATCGCCCGACCGGACGAGCAGCCCTTTTGTTTGCCGGAGAGTTTCGAAAGCGCTGATAAATCCCAACACCAGATGAGCTCCTCCAAACCGGACAGTTGGCAAGGGAAGGGTGGGCTCAACCAGTCTGGCCTCGGAGAATACTCCAGGCTGGATGGTTTTCACACGCCGGAGGATGTGGGTGGTTTGGGCTGGGACTTTTCCCAGCCAGAGAAGCCCAGTAGCACCTACCAGCAGCCAGATAGCAGTTTCGGGGTTTACTCGGGCTACGTTTACCAACCGGGCTCGGGAACCTACAGCGGTTCACAGACTTACTGGCAAGGCAACGGTTATTGGGATGCGAGGTCCGTTAGCAGACCTTCTGCTGTTAATTACGAGCGAATTCAAGGGCAGGTACCGGATTCTCTAACGGAAGATCACGAGGAGTACGAAGAGGATGACCGCTGGGATGATGACTGCAAACCTGGTTTTCCCAGCCCGTCCAGTAAATGCCAGGTGCCCGAGCAGAAGGAAAAAGGCTCGGTGCAGGCACATGAGATCAGCAGCAATTCCACCAAGGAGCCGGTGCCTGGCGAGGAGAAGAAGGAAGAGGTGAAAGCTTTGGAAAAAAACGATGCGAAAGAGCGAGGTCCACCAAAAAAAAGACGCCCGGAGTTGGAGAGCGACTCGGAGAGCGACGTGGACTCCAGGGAGAAGAAGAAGGTGAAACTGGAGGGAGAGCAAGCGGAGGCGGCGCCGCAGGACTCCTCCATGGTGGGTCGGTTGTGTATCATGGACGACTTCAGAGACCCCCAGCGCTGGAAGGAGTTTGCCAAGCAAGGGAAGATGCCCTGTTACTTTGACCTTATCGAGGAGAACGTGTACTTGACAGAAAGGTAATTAACTGCGTTTTATTTTTACCCTTCTTTTTCCCCTTTCCTATGGCGATTTTAGATTTTAATTGCTATTTGATTCTGCCATAGNGCCAAATTGGCATAATTTGGAGGGAGGGGAAGGGATTATAGAATCACAGAATGGTTTGGGTTGGAAGGAACCTTTAAAGACCACCCAGTCCCATCCCCCTGCCCTGGGCAGGGACACCTCCCACCCGACCAAGTTGTTCAAAATCCCCTCCAGCCTGGCCTTGATCCCCACCAGGGATGGGGCAACCACAACTTTTGGACAAAACCCCCATGTGTTTCCAGAGGTTTTGGTTACCTGCCTGTAATTATTTGTCATTTCAGGTGAGTTATTTTAGCTCCTAACAGGCTGTAACTGGAATATTAGAGGGTGGCTCTTGGCTGCAGATTGTCCTTTTCCCTGGGAATGTTGCAGGTGGATATGATCCCTGGAATAGAAAACTCATCTATTTCTGAATTTTGGGCATGATTTGTAGGTGTTTCGCCAAAAGAAACACTCGCCCAGGCTTTAACGTGGAGGTGAGAGCTCCTTACGAGCTTGTGACCAGGTTTTTTTTCCGGCACGGCCTGTGGCAAGACCTGATAATTTTTGCCGTTTCATTGAACTTCATGGTCCTTTTGCATCTCATCGTTCCTCTTCTCGTAGTCCAAGAGAGAAGAAAGGGTGGTTCAGTAATTGTTCACTGAAATGCCTTTTTTTTTTTTTTTTTTAATGTGTTTTGAAAGGTATTAGTGATTCAGAGTCTGCAAACCAACCGATTATCTGCAGATAAAANTCTCTTCTCCAGGCTGAACCTCCCCAACTCTCTCAGCCTGTCCTCCCAGCAGAGGGGCTCCAGCCCTCCCAGCATCTCTGTGGCCTCCTCAGGCAGAAGCCCTGCCCTTTGGTTTTAATTTAACAGCCCAGGCAGTCGATGTAGGGGAAGGAGGTATCTTGGGGGAAGAACCCATAAAACCCTTGGTAGAAGAGGCCAGATCATCCCATTTTGATGGCACGAGGTTGAAGCAGAGCGATGTTCACATTCCAAATGTTTTTCTCTTCCTTCCAGAAATAAATTGTCTGCATTTGCATGTTGACAGTCAGATGGTTGTGCTTTTTATAGCAAAACACGTTTGGAGGATTTTGACGCTGAATTTATTATGGTTCCTTGGCATCTTGTTTCCCATCTGAGCCCTTTCTGTTGTCCTGCTGGGAATTGATTTGTTCCCTTTTCCTTCCTTTAGTTCTTCCCGGTGCCCCAACGGCGACTACTGCTCCAACAGGCGCTTCCAGAAGAAACAACACGCAGATGTAGAAGTGATCCTCACCGAGAAGAAAGGCTGGGGGCTGAGAGCTGCCAAAGATCTGCCGTCGTAAGCCTTTGCTCTTCAAATGACGTCCTCGTGCTCTTTCATTCCCTCCTGAAGGGAAAACCAGTTGCTTGCATTTTCTTAGTTTCACTGACGTTAGGTGATGTGCTGAAGTTCTTCCAGCTTTATATATTGTCCTTGTCCTCCCTCAGGTGTCCCTGGGTACGTGCGTATCCGGTGATTACATGGGAGATCTGCTGCTCTGGTTTTCCTCTCTTCTCAGGAGGGTTTCTGAGAGTTTTCCCATAGTTTCATGTTTTTTCCCTTTTTCTGACCCCACTATACAGCATCAGAAGAGCACGTGCTCTGGGCCGTGTCTCCTCTTCTTTTCTTCCCACCTCTATAAGACTTCTTGAGTCCTCCTCCTCCTCTTCTTTGGAATCCGTGAAGATCCTGTGGGGATCTTCCCTTCCTCGTTAGCCAGTTGAAGAAAGTNTTTTTTCTTTTTTTTTTTCCCTTTAGGTCTTTTTTTGGCTTTTTGAGACCCACCCACCAAAGCGTTTCCCTAATCATCTCCTGGCAACTAAAATCTCAGGAGATGCCTTCTTTTTCATCGTCTCATTTGCCAGGCTGAAGTAGCTGAACCCTCCAATTGGCTTTATTAAAAGAAAGCTGCTTTAAAACGGCCTGCGTGCTCAATATATGTTGCTATTTGGTTTGAATGTGGGTTTTCTCCTGGCCTTCTGGATGTTATGGAATAGCTGGGGCTGGAGGGGACCTCTGGAGATCGTCTCCGTGGTATTATATAGGATTACAGAACAGAGTATTTCCCGAGAAGCCACTTGGAGTTCGTCCTTTTAATTTAAACCCTCAAACTTGTCCTATGTAGTGAGGAAGCCTCTGTCTAGATAAACCAGGAGTTGTATTTTCTCAAAATTGGCTTCTTATATGACAAAATGAAGGAGTTTTGGTCCTTCCTCTGGGTGCAGGTTCCTGTCTTTGTTGGAAATAATGTTGAGTTGTGGACGTTGAGGAGAAGATTTTTTAAAAAAAGAGTTAAATATGGGATGTCTTTCTGAGAAATCACATTTTGTGATCAGAAATCACATTTTGTGATCACCTCCTACTGAAACCAGTGCCCTTCTGGTAGTTGTCCAAAGGGAATCAATCCACGTGCCCAGTTTCTAGAGAATAAACTAACTTCCTCCAGTAACAACTGGGAAAGTTGGAGGAGTGATTTTGCTGCCCACATGCTGTCTAAGCTGGTGCTTCCATGACTTGTCTTCCACAGGAAGAAGAACAAATCTCACCGGGACATTAAGCGAATGCTGTGCGAGTGCCCCCCTCTCTCCAAAGAAGAGCGAGCGCAGGGGGAGGTGGCGTGTGGAGAAGACTGTCTCAATCGGCTGCTCATGATAGAGTGGTAAGTGAGGTTGCCAGAGCTGCCAGAGTTCGGTGGTGGTCTCCATGAGATGACTTGAGAACACCTATAAATGAATTCTGACTTTCCTGGGCAGTGGCAGGAGGCTGGTGTGGAGTGTTCTTCAGAGCCAGTGTCTGACCTTAGATGATCTGCAGGAGGTTGGACTTTAGCAAGCTCCTCTTAAAACCTTGCTCCAAGTGCCCTGGAGTCTTCTGCTCCTCAGCCTTCAGTCTAGTCCATTGTAAGTGTGATTGGGGGCGGGGGGGTGAGAAATCATAGAATACTGGAATGGTTTGGATTGGAAGGAACCTTAAAGATCATCCAGTCCCCCGCCCTGCCCTGGGCAGGGACACCCCCCACCACACCAGGCTCCACCA
>VZRU01015703.1:29590-39979 GCA_013398155.1 Pedionomus torquatus | reverse complement strand
ACAGCCCTTGAGATGGGGCCTCACCAGTGCCCAGTCCATGGGGACAATCACTTCCCAAGTCCTACTCACCACGCTGGTCCTGACACAGGCCAGGGTGCTGGCTCATGTTCAGCCCATGGTCAACCAACACCCCCAGGCCCTTTTCCACCAGGCAGCTCCAGCCGCTCTTCCTCCAGCCTGTGCGACCCAAAGGAAGGATTAATCTTGTTAATTAAAAGCAAAACCAGTATCAAGCCTGGCTTTTGTAATAACTTACCTTATTTTTTCCTCTCCTTGCTGTAGTGGACTGTGAATGGGCAGCTGAGAGTTGGATTTTTCACCACCAAACTGGTCCCATCGGGCTCAGAGCTGACGTTTGATTACCAGTTCCAGAGATACGGGTACGTTTGGGCTCTTTCTGCTTAAGCTGCTGGAAATGGGATTTTTGGGAGCGTTGGTGCAATGACAAAACCTCCTGCTCCGGAACAAACTGTTGTGAAGCCTCGTCTTAACAGGGCGGTTGTGAACGAACTGATGTTCTAGTGTATAAAAAGTTCCCGGGATAAAGTTTCTTCCATTTCTAACGTGAGGGATTGGGAGAGGAATTTCCTGTTGATTTAACGTGTCTTTTCCAGTGTCTCTTTGTTGCCTCTTTTGTTCCATTTGGTACCGTCTCTCCTCAGTGGAAATTTCCCAGATAATTATCTCGGCTCTTTCTTTGTCTAATCATTAATTACCTGAGCTCCAGACTTTGCAATCCCCTTCAATAATGCCTCTTCACCCCCCCTCCAAGTTTTACGACTTTGCAAACACTCGTGGGGCTGTAAAACCCCAGCCAACAGCACCTTCCCTCCTCCTGCCCGACTCCAGAAGTGCTGCTGTGTGAGCTCCGGCCTGGGCTTTGGCTCCCTTGCTGTAAACCTGAGCCTAATATTTTATATATTACAACTTCCCCAGGTGACAGGCCAAGTATTTCACTCTCTTTCGTTGTGATGAGCATGAAATGGGGCCTGACAGCCTTGAAGCAACATATGATGAGATTAATTCTCGATTCATTTTATAATGGCTTTATTTTCTACCGAACACGGTTTAAGGAGCGTCCCTTCCTTTTCCATCTGGATTCTACCTCGCCGTGGCTCTTCCTATAAGCAGGAGAATCAGAAATGACTTTTTAATTGCCTTAGAACCTCCCACGAGTGATTTCATGTCAGGAAGGTTTCTGTTCCTGGTGGAAACTTGCAGGAAGGCAGGCAAACCGAGCCTCGGACCGTCCTCTTGCTCTTGCAGCAAGGTCTGGTTGGTTTCTGGGCACGTGGGAATATCTCTAAAGCTGGGGGATATCACATAATATGGAGTCTGTGCACACATAATTTTATTTTTCTCTGGGTTATTGTTTGATGATAACCCTCTCTGGGTTATCATTTTGCTATATTGGTTCATTTTGATATCTCACGTATTTATGTTCGGTTTATATCTGGTCTCTTCTCGCTGGAGTTTTCCAGTCTCTGATCTCTTGGGCCTCCTTCCTGGGTTCAGGTTCTCCTTCCCAGAAGATCCCTCACTGGAGCTTCCCTATTTTTTTCCCTGCTGCAACTGCAGAACCACATTCCTCCAGTGGATTATACACATTTCCCTCCAGAAAAAATAGTTTTCCAAGCAATTTTGGGAGGTAGTTTAATGTTTGTGGTCAAGTAGAAAATACAGAGGCTTTGTAGAAGTGTTGCTTCGATATAATATAATTTAAATCCCTTCTCTCTGGGGCTCTATATCCATAAGAAAAAACATCTTCCACCTGAATCTTAGTACTTACACGAACCCTCAACCTGGCTTTAATTCTGTTTGGAGCTATAAAATGCAGGCTGCTTTCCTAATGGATGTGTAATCCCGATGATATATTCATTAGCAAAATGAATATATAGATTGCAGTGTGGTAAGAAGGTAGGAGAGAACAGCCCCGTGTTTTCCTTTCTGGTTCTTGTTTCTTGACCTACAAAGAACCTGGAGATGAAGCAGGCTTTGATTTCCATCTGAGAAAACGTGGGATGACGTTAGCAGTGGAAGAAATAAAGACATTTGAATTTTCAGTGCCCAGAAAAGCCTTTGCCACACAGAGAAGTTCTGTCCTTTTCTTCTCATGATGCAGAAGAACCTTATTTCTTACCTTAGTTAAGAGCAGGGTTAAATAACTCACTGTGGGTGAGGCAGGTCTGTTATTAAACCGTTGTGTTGCTTGTGTCCACCAACAGCAAAGAAGCTCAGAAATGTTTCTGTGGCTCAGCCAACTGCCGGGGTTACCTGGGTGGAGAGAACCGGGTCAGCATCCGAGCCGCTGGAGGGAAGATGAAAAAGGAGCGTTCCCGTAAGAAGGACTCGGTGAGTCTGATTCTCCCTCGTATCCGTGGGTTTTATTTATTTCTAAGAGTATCACAGAATCATGGGATGGTTAGGGTTGGAAGGGACCTTAAAGGCCACCTAGTTGAACACCCTGGCCATGGGCAGGGACACCCCCCACCACACCAGGTTGCTCCAAGCCCCCTCCAGCCTGGCCTTGAACCCCTCCAGGGATGGGGCAGCCACAGCTTCTCTGGGCAACCTGGGCCAGGCTCTCACCACTCTCAGAGTGAAAAATTTCTTCCTTATGTCTAGTGTAAATCTCCGCTTCTTCAGTTCAAAACCATTACTCGTTTTTGGAACTTCAGTTAAACACGTAGTTCCTTTCTCTGGGTAACTTCCCACCAGAGCTGGGGGGGGATCCAAAATCCTACCTGGCTTTAAAACTTAGGGTTTTATTGCTTGATTTTTAAACGCCGGTGATCAACAGGCGATACTGGTGTCACCAGTTAGGCCATTACCTGCCGTTTGACGGCTGGAAAAGCGCAGAGGTTTGCCATCTCCTGGTCGGGATGGGAAATTTTAATTTCTTAATTGCCTTGGTCTAGAGGGAAGGGAGTGAATTTCCAGGAGGAACCTGTATGAACACGCGTCGTTATTTGCACTGATTTCACTGAGGGTTGTGTTCTCAGGCAGACGTGAATGAAATACAGAACTTTAAATCCTACAAGATGGAATAGTTCTGCCCTTGAAGATAGAAAACCTCTGTTCCTACAGATAAGATTCCTTACCTGCTCTTGCGGGAGAAGTCGCCTATTGGAAACGCCACCTTCATTTTTATTTACCGTATGGGAGAGTCAGGAGGCCAAGAAATTATAAGAAATTATTTATAAGTGATTTTAAAATGCTCATCGGTGGCGGCGAGCAGCGGGATGAATTCTGAGCGATGCCGTTTTGGTGTCTGCATGGAATGTGCCTCTGGTTGTAAAGATTATAAAGAGCAGGGAAGGAGTAAATCTGTCTGCAATTAAGGAGCCTCTTAGCACACAGCTGTTTTCCTGTGCGGAAAGATTAACTTGTGCCTGAGAATGTTTCGCTGCTCGCACCTGGAATTTCCTCCTTCAGATGTAGAAAACCTGTCCCTTGTTAGGAGGAGTGGATGGTGGAGCTGGGGGATTCCTGCCTGCTGCCCCTGTGCAACTGACTGCCCTCTGTCCCCAGTATAAACTGGTGGAAGCTGTGCACTCTTGTTTGGGACCTGCTGGAGAGCAGCTCTGAGGAACAAGACCTGGGGGTCCTGGTGGACACCAGGATGCCCAGGAGCCAGCAATGGGCCCTGGTGGCCAAGAAGGCCAAGGGCATCCTGGGGGGCATCAGGAAGAGTGTGAGCAGCAGGTGGAGGGAGGTCATCCTGCCCCTCTGCTCTGCCCTGGGGAGGCCCCAGCTGGAGCACTGGGACCAGTTCTGGGCTCCCCAGTGCCAGAACTTCTGGAGAGGGGACAGCAGAGGGCTGCAAAGATGCTGAGAGGCCTGGAGCATCTCTTACTAGGTGAGGCTGAGAGCCCTGGGGCTGTTCAGCTGGAGAAGAGCAGACTGAGAGGGGATCTGTCAATGTTGAGTAATATCTAAAGGGTGGGTGTCAAGAGGATGTGGCCAGTCTTAGTGGTGCACAGCTACAGGAAGGGCAATGGGCAACAAGCACAAACTGAACATGGGAAATGCCATCTGAATGTGAGAAAGGACATCTTTCCTGGAAGAGGCTGCCCAGAGAGGTGGGGGAGTCTTCTCTGGAGATATTCCATGCCCCTCCTGGGTACGTTCCTGTGGGACCTGCTCTGGGTGACTCTGCTTTGGTGGGAAGTTGGACCAGGTGTTCTCCTGATGTCCCTTCCAACCCCACACCATTTTGTGATTCTGTGATTTAAGGTCTTAAAAATCTCCTATAATGGGCCAGATAAAAGAAACCCAACCATGTTGAGTCAAATTAATGCCAGGCTTCTTCTCCATATGGGCAAATCAGTTGGATGAGCCTTCTGGCTCTCCATGCCAGGGAACGGATTATTGTTGGGTGGCATAAACCTGGCATGACCTAAGAGTTGTTTTTCTTTGGCCCTGGTAGGTGGACGGGGAGCTGGAAGCGCTGCTGGAGAACGGAGAAGGTCTCTCTGATAAAAACCAAGTTCTCAGCTTATCCAGGTTGATGGTTCGGATCGAAACGCTGGAGCAGAAGCTCACCTGCCTCAAACTCATCCAGGTGAGGAGGACCCAGCTGAAGGGGAGGAAACCCCTGTCCTTGGAGCTCTCCCTAGAACAAGATGGGGAAGGTGGGAGAAAGGTCTTGGGTTCGTGCCACCATCCCAAGTGTGAGCTGGGCAGTTCCTCCTGATTTATGGATCCTGGGTAATCTCCACCCTTTGCTTTTCTCATATTTGATGGAACTGGGCCTGGGTGGTGATGCAAAATGCCCGTTTCCAGAAGGAAATAAATTCCTTGTGTTTAGACAATAAACAAGTTGCTTGTCAGCTTATGAAATGGCTGATTACCTCCATGGTTAGCCTGTGTTTTTAGCTCTTACTCAGCACAGATGAGTTGTGTCCAATTTTCTGTGCAGTCCATTACCTTGAAGTTTTATTCCTCAGCACGAGGTGTCCACCAGGTAATGGTTACGATGGTTCTGCCACTGCCTTCCTGTCCCAAACCCAGCAGGTGCCTACTCTTGGCTTCTGCCATGGGTTTGACGGGTAACACAAGCCCCATCGAGCAGTTGGCCACGTTAGACTGTGGAAATCAGAAGGGTTTTTTTGCCTGAAAGTCTCTGAACGTTCCCACGGACTCTCTCTAACTTTGGCCCCTGCAGAATACACACTCGCAGTCCTGCCTGAAGTCCTTCCTGGAGTGTCACGGCTTGTCTCTCCTCTGGATTTGGATGACGGAGCTGGGTGATGGGAGAGGGAGCACCGCCAACAACCTGAAGTTGCAGCTGGAGGTCAGTAATTTCCTTGGGGTTGAAGCTTTTCTTGCTTAGAAGCCTGATGATTTCTATTTTTTTTATTTCCATTTTCTATTTTTTTAAAATTAAATACACACTTTATACACCAATTTTTTCCTGAAAACAAACTGCAGCTATCTTCAAAACCAGGACCTAAAACTTCTTCTTTAAGGGAAGTCCTTCGTATGTGGAAAGAATTAGCTCTTGTGGTTTTTTTCTCTGCTTTTCTGAGTTAGTGACATGAGCCAGACTTAAATACAAATTGTTGCCGTTGCTGTTTATTCCATCCTGAACCGCGCGGGGAATGCGAGGTACTGACGGCCTGAAGTGGATGTTTCTGTTTTCTGTCCGGGCTGCAGCATCGCACGCGGAAAAAATAATAAAAAAAAAGAACATCTGGAAGTGCCTTTTTATTAAAGAGGCTTCTAACGAGAAGGTTGCCGGGCTGTTTGGAGAGACACTCGTGGACCTACATCGAGAAGGCAGAAGCTACTGGAGCTCTGGAGCCCAGGGCACCCCTTGTCCTTGTGACTTCTCCTTTGTTTTTTAGCAGTGACAAATCCTGCTTCTGTAGCTCAGCATGGTCTTCTCTCCATGCTGATGTTTAACATTTCTGAACGAGCCGTGTCCTACTCATGCCTTTCTCTTTGACACAGTGGGTTCAGGTGGCCCCTCTGAGATAGGGGTGCTGTTGGAGACAGAAGATGAAGAGCTGCCTACATGTGCTTTTGTGAACTTTCATCTCTTGGGGCGGGATGAGGATACCTAAGATTTTTGGAGGGTAGCTCCATATGAGGCCTAATAAGATGGCTTCTGTGCTTCTCTCAAAAGGCCCTGTGCTGCTCTTTCCTTCTGCAGAGTGTCCTATGGAAAGGCTACCTGGCCACCAGCATCTTGGCCTGTATCAGGATCAGTATGGCCAGCAGGACTGGGGCACAGTGATGGTCCTCCTGGACTGGGCACTGATGAGGCCCCACCTTGAGGGCCGTGTCCAGTTATGGCGCCCCTCATGCCAAGAAAGACACTGAGGTGCTGGAGCATCTCCAGAGAAGGGCAATGGAGCTGTTGAGGGGCCTGGAGACCAAGGAGAAGGGGTTGAAGGACTTCTGAGGAGTGGCAGAGGGAGCTGGGGGTGTTCAGCCTGGAGAAAAGGAGGCTGGGGGGAGACCTTGCTCTTTACAACTCCCTGAAAGGAGGGTGTAGCCAGTCCTTCTCCCAAGGAACAGGACAAGAGGAAACAGCCTCAGGTTGCACCAGGGGAGGTTTAGGATGGATATTGGGAAAAATTGCTTCCTGGAAAGCTTTGGAAGATGCTGCTTAAGGCAGTGGTGGAGTCCCCATCCCTGGAGGGAGTTTAAAGCTCGGTGGACATGGAGGGATATGGGTTAGTGATGGGTTTGTCAGTGTCGAATTGATGGTTGGACTTGATGATCTGAAAGGTTCCTTCCAACCCAGACGATTCTGATTATGTATTTCAAGCCCAAGCAGAAGTGCTTGACAGCTGCTGAGTCAACATTCCTCTTGCCGCAGTGCCTCACCCCCATATTGCTGTGTGGGGAGGTGACAGAAAGCTCTTCAGAGACCAAATCTACAGGGACCGAGTTAAATCTGTCGCAGTCACTGCGCTTAAGAGGCAACTGAGCTACTCCCCTTTGGGACTGCAGCATTTTCTTTGGGGTAGGTGGGATCCATCCCACTTTATACCTGTTGAAGCCATCGCTCTGAGGGAGTCTCAGATCTGGATTTTTGTCCGTGTAGGGCCTCCCCTCACAGGACCACAGAATGATACGGGGTTGGAAGGAACCTCTGGAGATCACCTAGTCCAACCCCCTGCCAAAGCAGGTCCTCCTAGTGCAGGTTGCACATGGAGAGAAGTTGCTGAAGTCGTTTTGTTGGATCCTGTGAAGGTTGTGCTCATTTAATGTCTGGTGCTTCCTTCTGTGCCCGTGATCCCCGTTCCTGCCCATGGGTTTTGTACAAGGATTTTCAAGATCTTTCCAATAGCTTCTTTGTCATCTTGGACTTTGGACACAACCCAGTTGAGGCCAAGTGTTTTGGCTGGTCCGCAGGGGGAAGCACTCTAGAATGAGCTCTGGTGTGGTCCCTGGCACTGCGGTGGCTTCATCAGCTGGTACCTCCGAGTATTTCCCAGTGACTAAAGGAGGATTCCTGTTCCTGGGACTGCCTTGTTGGGTGCTGGAAGTGTGTTGTGAGACTGGGAATGCAGGTGCTCGTGGCAGCCTTATTTTTGGGTGTGAGTCAATCAGGTGGAAGTGCCGTCAGTGCCAGAGATGCTCACCACATCTCATGGTTTGGAGCTCCCCAGCTGTCCATATCCCTTTGTCCTTAAGGTTTAGCTCCACGAGGAGGAGACTTGGCTCCCTCCTGCTGACACCGGTAGCACGTGGCATCTCTATTGAGCGAGCAGGAAGCTTTCCATGCTCTTTGATCAGTTTAATTGCACTAAATGCTAATTTAGTTTAATTGCTAAAGACTTGTGTTCTCTATTTTCCACCCACTCATGATTTATTTACTCTCAACAGAAGTCCTCTGCTGCAGTTTGGCCTTGAGAAGGGACCATGACCTGTGGCCTGTCACCATCAGATTGATATTTTACAGTGACGTCTTCTTGAGAAAAGGAGATTGTTCCACTTTGGAGGTGGCTTTAAATTCTGCTGACTCTAACTGGGTGATTTTTCTCTTTGCGTTTAGATCATGAAGACCCTGGAGCTCCTGCCGATACCTACCAAGAACATGCTGGAGGAGAGCAAAGTGCTGCCCATCATCCAGCGCTGGGCTCAGACTAAGACTGCCGTCCCCCAGCTCAGCGAAGGGGACGGCTACTCGAGTGAGAACACCTCACGAGCCCACACGCCCCTCAACACGCCAGACCTTTCCACCAAGCAGAGTGCCGAAGGAGACACGGACACCCCAAAGAAGCTGGTATTTCGAAGGCTGAAAATTATAAGCGAAAACAGCATGGACAGTGCCATCTCAGATACAACCAGTGAGTTGGAAGGGAAGGAGGGCAAAGAGGACATGGACCAGCTGGAGGCTGCCCCGATGGAGGTGCAGGAGGAGCAGCAGCAGCAAGAGATCAAAGCCGCCGTTGATGCGCCGCCAGTGGAGAGCAGCAAACCCCAAGCTGCGGAGCTGGAGGCTGAACCTGAAGCCGAGGCCAAAGAAAGCAACGGCGCGAAGCTGGAAGAGCCCATTACGATGGAGACGCCATCTCAAGATGAAGAAGAGGGCGTATCCGACGTGGAGAGCGAAAGGAGCCAAGAGCAAACGGATAAAATTGTGGATGTGAGCGATTTGGCTACCAGGCTGCTCGACAGTTGGAAGGAGCTCAAGGTAAGAGACACCTTCCTGCAGTTCCACCGCTCTGCTCTTGCTGCGGAAAACGCTGACCTGGTCGGTTGTTGTCCTGTTGGTAAATGGTTGACAACTGAAATTGCTTCTTCTGTGCAGAAGAGTTTTCTCCAAGTTGCTTTCTATATTTCTGTTTTCATCGCCAATTGCCCTATATGTGACTTAGGGTAGATTTCCAGGTGGTGGTGCGTTGCAGATAATTCAGTTTGGGCACCGCCAAGACCCTTTAGTCGTACAGTTGGGGGTTTTTTTAAGGCTCTTTGGGGGGAGGGCAGCTCTAAGGGATTGATTTTTCCCATCAGCACGAGAGGCTGGCCACAACTCCACAACCAGTTTTGGTTGAAATGGCTTATTTTCCATCAAGGTTGAGACAAATTGATGTACCATCAACTCTTAAATTCAATTATCACAACTTTGTCAGTGTTTCTGATCCTGGTAACATCTGCTTTTCATCTGCAACGTGTAGAGCCTCCTGAAACTGGTCTGTTGGCCGTACCACGTTCTCTCAATAGTGGTAGTTGCTGGGTGTCTGCGTTTGCTGTTTAGATCAGGCAGTACTTGGCTTTGTGAGTGTTACTTGACCCTAGAATATGCAACTGCTCGAGATTTCACTCTTATCAAGATCTTCCTTGAGCAGATAAACGCTTTGAGAGAAGGTCTTGGTGGCCACAGACTGTCTTGTGTCCTCCAGAACTAGGTCCCTGTCCTTGGGTGGCATAGATGACCAACTTGCCCACTTGATCTTCAGCCAAGAGCTTCTTTTTTTTTTGATGGGACATAGGATGATGTTCCAGTAACTCACCACTTGACACTTTGGGCATTTCCTGGGGTTTTCTTAGGTCTTTGGAAACTCCTCACCCATCTGTCACTTCTGTAGGATTATACTCCTTATGTTATATTCCTTATATTTGAGAGTAAAAAGGGTGGAAGTTGCTTTTACACTTAAATAAGTGTAAAAGGAGGATCCAGCAATGCCATTGGAAGTGCTGCCATGGTTCTGGTGGACTTGGTGGAAGAGGTCACGGAGTGTCTTCTGCCCTTCTCTTAACCAAGCATCCACCCAGTTTTAATTAACTGAAGTAATCTTTAAGTGAATTTATGTTTTATGATGCATCACGTAGCTACAAAGTTGATTTACCCATTGAATCTCCAGGATGAGAGAGTTGGGGGAGGATTCAGCCTGGAGAGGAGAAGGCTCTGGGGAGACCTTTGAGCCCCTTCCAGTCCCTCAAGGGGCTCCAGAAAATCTGGGGAGGGACTCCTGATGAGGAGGGGAGATATGGGATGAAGAGGAAAGATTTTAGACTGAAAGAGGGGAGATTGAGCTCACATGTGGGGAAGAACTTCTTTGGTGTGAGGGTGGTGAGAGCCTGGCCCAGGTTGCCCAGAGAAGCTGTGGCTGCCCCATCCCTGGAGGGGTTCAAGGCCAGGCTGGAGGGGGCTTGGAGCCACCTGGTGTGGTGGGAGGTGTCCCTGCCCAGGGCAGGGGGTGGCACTGGGCGGTATTAACATCTATGAACTTTTTCTAGAGATTTTCTGAGTCTTAAAAGAAACGTTTACCCCTGAATTTTCCTGAAGAATCAGATGCTCTTGAACCATTTGAATTTGGCCATAATTGTTTGTGCCATAAATCTTAGTGAGAGAAGAGGCGAGACTGTACTGTACAAACATCTAAAATACGTTTCTATAGAAAAATTAGCTTTTGTTTCTTCCTCCCC
>VZRU01015703.1:13921-29569 GCA_013398155.1 Pedionomus torquatus | reverse complement strand
CCCCCCCATATACCAAGTGAATCTGTGATACATCGTTTACTAGATCTTAATTTGCAGACTCCTAAAATTAGCGCGGGCCACATGAACATTACTGAAGGGACATGTTCAGGTTGAATTGACACAAAGTCCTTTTCCATCTGTTGCTAATTCCTGGGATGGTTTAAACCATAAGATAAGTCTTTAGTCCTGCAGAGATGGACTTTGGAGATGGACTTGCCTTGGGCTCCCCAGGCTCAGTTTTCTGTTTGCAGCCAAATTTGTTCACTTCCAGGGGCTTAAACTTGAAGTGGCCCAGAAAAAAATGTTGAAAAACACTCAGGAGAAGTGTGAATTTTCACAAAATGAGTGACTTCTCCATAACTTTGGTTTGGGACCAAATTTGTTCTGATGGTGTCGTTTTATCCCCAAGGCTCGTGGTTGCTTTTGAACTTGGAGGAGCTCAGCCTTGGGTATCCACAAACCTTTGCTGAAGCTCATGGTCAGGCTGCGGAGTCACAACCCGTCACTGTTGCTATTTAAGATGTGGATTCGCATCTTATCTGTGTTATAGTGTACTTAATTAATTAACCTCCTGTCTTTGCAAGACTGCTAATAGCCTGGTGTGGTGGTTGTAGGGATGGGGATGCATCTTGCAAACTTTAGCTTTCTAGTAATCCCAGCAATTCCGACCCAAAAAAGGGGTCTGTGTAAGCTCGTTTCTCTCCTGGAAAGTATCTGTGGGGAAACTGGGACTTGGGGATTCTTGGATTTTATTGTGGCACTAAGAGTTAACTGCTTCTGTCCGACCCTCACCTGTTGAGATGCCACCATAACGCAGCCCAGAGGCGGCCGATGTCTAAAACAAAAGACCAAGCTGGCAGGGTACTGGTTTAATTGGAAGGGGGATGGATGGCCACCTTGAAAAACCCGGTGGCAAGAGAGCCAGGTGCCTTTTCCAGCACATCCAAGCTTTTTACAAGCTGGTTTTGAGCGGTGGAACATCTGCAATAATGTGGATGGGAGGGGTGGGAGGGTCTAAAACCTCGTAACTTAAGCTATGTCCTCTCCAGTCTTGCTGATGACCCCCTTGTAATTTCAACCATTTCCATCTAGCTTCTCAGGGCAGCAAGGAGCTGACCATGTGTCTCCTTTTCTCAACTCCATTTTCAACTCCGGGCTGAAGAAGGGAGAGGCCATAGCGTGAATGATACGGTGAAGAACCGGGAAGATGGTTTGGGAAGCTGGATGATGCATGAGCAATATAATAGGTGAAAAGAGGACAGAGGTGGTTAACTCGGTGCTGCCGACGTTATTTTGGTGCGTCCATTGCCGGCAATGGACGTCGCTCCGGGAAAATCCCAACTCCTGGCGTGAAAGGATTAAGTGAGCTATTTTTTTCTATACCTCTATACACGGGACTTGTAAGTCCTCGGCTTACAGGGCTCGTACGCTCTGGCTCCTTAAGCCACGAGGAGCGTTGGCCACGGCTACACACCCATCACAACACACACTCACACTCCCCAGCGGGGTAAGTTTTCAGCCTGGGCTTGTGCGCGCCGTTCCCGTTCTCCGAGGAAGCGCTGCGTACCTTTTCCCATGCTGAAAACTCACTCCGGGTGGCAAAGGCTGGTTGGTGGACACCCAGCGAGGGCACTGGTGGTGGTTCAGTGGGATTCTTCCAAGCTCCTTAGCCCATTCCAGCTGCAGGATTGCGCTCAGGTAAGGCTCCATGGGCTGATCTGTATGTACAACCAAACGCATCGTGGAGGTGACAGGCGGCGTGATGGCCAACGATCATGGTGCTCTACCCTCTTGGCATCTCAGGAATGAGTGGTAGGGTCAGCTCCAGCAAGCATTGAAAGCTTTTATCAAAATTCTTTTGATGGCTTAGGTTGCAGTAGCTGAGGCTGAGGGACAGGAGAGGACGTTTGGCTTCAAGAGTAGCACGGGCTTTAATAGCGTTGGCGCTTCAGGGTGGTTTGATGATCCCTCATCATTTACCTAAACCAGGGCCTTGAGGTCCTACCCAAGCCGTAGGCTTCTTGTGGCGACCCGTTAAATGTCTAAAATCTCTGCCAGCTGACTAATGCCACACGAACACCACTGTCATGGCAGCGTTGGCTGCTGCAGAGCGTCCCAGCACTCTAGCATGGTTTGGGCATCGCTCTGCCGAGGTGGGATTGAGCATCTTCTTCCACCTTTGGGTTGGGCAGATGATGCTCTTGCCATCTGGGGAATTGTAGATGTGAGGATCTTGCCCTTCTGAGTTGGAGATGATATTTTTTTTTTAAAGAAACATTTTGAAAGAGTCAAGTGTCTGGAGCTTCTAAGGTTTGAGTGGGACGCTTCTGGCCTCGCAAATATTTAGCAGTGATGTGGAGTTCCAGGCTGAGGTGTTACCAAACTTCTGCCAAGGTGGACTTCCTCTTTTGCAGTGAAAACAACCGTTCCCTGAGCTTAATTATCAGCCTGGAGGAGGGATAGAAGGGTTGGGGAACCCAGGCAAAACGAGCTTTCATCTTCTTCTGAGACAGTCTTTCCAAGTCACGTCTGATAGCTCTTGATAGGACAACCCCGTGAAGCTGCTCTTGCCTGTCTTGTACCCAGACAAACCGTCCTAGAATGACTGGCTCTTGCTCTGGCACGCACGTTGCATGCTTTAATTAGGAGGCTTATAATTTGTTATAACTTAAAGCAAGAAATAGTTTGTGGAGACAATAGGCGCTGGTGAGCGGCCAGGCTGTTGTTTGCTGTGGGTTTGTTTTTTGGGGTTTTTTTGGCCTTCAGGCAGGGATGTCATGGTGTTAGTCCTTTCTCTGGCTTCTCCATCCCTTGGCATGATGATGGAGCTTCAGGGGCTGGGGATCTGTAGAGAGAAGAGAGGAAAAGGAGCATCAGAGGAGGGAGGACAGCAAGGAAGAGGAGATTGGTGGAGCATTGGGTAGACAACCTGGTAGGGGATGGATCTGTTCGCGTGATGCTTCTTCAACAAATCAACAATGTAAGTTGGGAGTACTCCAGGGCAGAGTTAGATGAGACAATGTGGTGTGCAGGCCATCTTGGCTTGGAGAACATAAGTCCTTCCAAACACCATAGAATCACAGAATGGTGTGGGTTGGAAGGAACCTTAAAGATCACCAAGTTCCAACCCTCCTGCCATGGGCAGGGACACCTCCCACTAGGCCAGGTTACCAAAAGCCCCATCCAGCCTGGCCTTGAACCCCTCCAGGGATGGGGCAGAGGGTCCATAAGTTCCAGAGGGCTACAGGTGGCTTTTTCCAGCTCTATGTCCTGGTGTGAGATTCATCCCCTCAGCTCCAGAAGAAAGGTGCCAGATCCTCTGTTGGGTGGTGGAGGTTGGGTGAGCATCTGGGTTGGCACATGTTGGCCACCCCTTTGTCCCCTGTCCTTGTGTCAGCACCTACCTGAGACGAGGTCATGGTGCTGTTTCCCTACACCTTTAGTTGGTGTAGGGAAGACCAACGCCAACGGTGTTCTCCAGTTTAGTCCCGTTAAATCAGAAATACCTGGCAGCTGAGGGACATATTTCTGGAGATAGCTCTGTTAGGACATGATATTCCTTTCCACTGCTGCATCCTTTGAGTCTTTAGACCGCTCTGCAGCTCTCTTGCCTCTCCCAAGCCACAGATGGTTTGTGCCTGCAGCTGGACTGCTCTACATCCTCAGGATTTGGGGGGTTTTCTTTTGTTGTAGTTTTTTTTTTTTTTTCCTCTTTTCTTTTGTTGGTAACAGACTTGTATCACTTTTCTTTCTGTATTTAATTTTCTGCACAACTCATTAAAAACGGGTTCTGGAAGGTAGAGGAGCCATTTGGACTCCGTTAGCGGCGGTTGCATTGATTTAAGCAGCTATGCACGCTCGGAGCCAGCAGCTTCCGTTTCCAAAAATAAAATAAGGCTTTTCTGCGGAGTTTCCCCCTGGCTCGCGTCTGGTTTGACCACCATCTGGTTTTCATGGAGCAATTTTTTGTCATATTCCTCCGTTTGTTGTTGCTTCAAAGCCTCGGCTGCCTCCACCCTTCACCAGGCCCATGCTGGAGGCTCCTCAGCCCGTTGGGTAGATCCATAGCTGTTCCTCACCAAGACCTACCTCGCTCCCCGGTTCCTAATTATCTTGTCTTTGGAGCTGCCTTGACCTTCGTTAGGGAAATCTGATTCTATGGGATGGATCCTGCCATGGGTTTGCTCATTTTCCCCCTCCAGTGCCTCCTATCCCTGTGGTCATAGAGGAAGATGCTTTCTCCTACCCAGGGAGGGCTGATGCTTTCTTGCCCCTTGGATGTTCAACCATCTTTGACCTTGAAGCTTTGACTTAATTCTCTCTGTTGAGTTGAAATCCCTGTATTTCTTCAGCAGCTGCACTTCTAATGTCCCAGTGAACCTAAAGCGACGCGTGGTACGAGCAGGCAGTGCCACGTTTGCCATGTCCTCTTACTCAAGGTGGCCCTCATCCTCCTTCTACTCCCATCAATGCTTTTTTTCCCCCAGTAGTTTCCTATTGCACGTCCTGCTGTTTAATGGGATTGAGATTTTTAGGAGCTGGGGAGGCTGGTCTAGCTTAGATCTTCCCTCCTTCCCTGCTGTGTTGTCCTTGAGATGGCCTGGGTGGTTCATCCATCATCACATGGCTTGGTGGCTCCTCATCACACCTTCTTTCCTGCTGATGGAGATAGAGCTTGGGCCAGGCAGTGATTTTCTGGACGTGCTGCTCCCTGATGTGTCTGAGAAGGAGCTTTTTTGGGTAGAGAAGGATCTTTTTTTTGGGAATGAAGTAGGAGAAAAAGATAACTAAATGGAGAAACCCCATCTCTGGTGGGTGCTTTTGGGCCTGCAGAAGGTACCCTTGTGTTCCCCTTCTTCTCACATGGAACAGGAGGCAAAATCATCCCTTCTGCTGGATGGCGAGTAATTAGCATTATATATAGGCTTAATTATCCCAGCCGAATCCTTCCCTACTGCAAACAGTGAGCTTCTGCCTTGGTTTTTTTTGCATTTAGTTAAAACCACGCTAGATTCGGGGTCTTTTGATCTGCAGCAAACGTGGAAATAAAGATGAACTATTTAAAACCGGCCTATTTACGGGCTTCTGATGCCTCTCATCACGGCGTCCGTCTTGTCAGCCACTTCAGACTGCGTGTTGTGTTCAGGCTCCACGGAAAAGTGAAACAGGTATTAAAAGAAAACGCCAATCTGGGCTGAAAACCCATATTTTTCTCCTTTTTTTTACCCTTTTACAGCACTTTTGAAGTGGTTTTGTCTTTACAAACAGACCCCGACAGGATTTTCTCAGAACTTTCATTTCTTTCACCAAAGGAAAACACATTATTTTTTTAGCCCACGGGGCACGTGTTTCATTGTTTGCTTTGATTTTTATTTCTATCCCCCCCATAAACAATAAAAGTGGGACTTTAACCCTGGGCTCTCTCGTTAAATCCGGTGCCAGAGGTGGGCACGTTGCTAACGGGCGATGCAATTTGGCGCAACCCGGCAGCTGGCGATTAATTAATTTCCAACCAGCTTTAAAAAAAAATAATAAAAAAGTCAGGTGGGCTTTTAATTTAGAAAACAAACATTCTATGAGATTGAGGGTCAAATCGAGCTAAAGCTTCGTCTTTCAAGTAGGGAAGATTTAAATACCCAACCAGGCGCAGCCTTCACGCCCCCTGGTAACAGTTTTGTGCATCTTTTTCCTCTTTTCTGCCTAAATTAAAGGATATTTTGGTGCTGGAGGGAAACCCCCTGGTGTTTTTTCCCCTGAGCTATCGATAGGTGCGTGTGGCATCACATCGAGTATGAAGAATTATTGGCATCTGGGGGCTCTGAGGGTCATGGATGTGGCTTTGCCAGGGTTGTTTGTTTTTTTTTTCATATATATTTTATGAATTAAATTGTCATTTTCTGGGGATGGGGCTGCAGCCTCCCCGGATTTTTTCTCTGTGATTTTTTTCCTAGTTGGTTTCTTTGGTTTTATTTCCTTTCACCTGATCATCTCGGTCTCTGCCAGCCAGAGAAGAGCAGGTTCCTCACATTCTGCTTCAACCGTGTCCAGGTGGGTTTGAATGTCTCCAGAGAAGGAGACTCCCCCACCTCTCTGGGCAGCCTCTGCCAGGGCTCTGACACCCTCACAGCAAAGAAGTTCCTTCTCATCCCGAGATGGAACTGCTTATGGTCAAGTTGGTGCCTTTTCTCTCTTGTTCTGTCACTGGGCACCACTGGAAAAACCTGGCCCCATCCTCCTGAAACCCACCCTTGAAGTATTTAGAAGTCTTGATCGGATCCCCCTGAGCCTTTTCAACTCCAGACTAAAAAGCCCCAAGTCCCTCAGCCTTTCCTCATCACAGAGATGCTCCAGGCCCCTCAGCATCTCTGTAGCCCTTTGCTGTCCCCTCTCCAGCAGTTCCCTGTCCTTCTGGAACTGGGGAGCCCAGAACTGGTCCCAGTGCTCCAGCTGGGGCCTCCCCAGGGCAGAGCAGAGGGGCAGGATGACCTCCCTCCACCTGCTGCTCACACTCTTCCTGATGCCCCCCAGGATGCCCTTGGCCTTCTTGGCCACCAGGGCCCATTGCTGGCTCCTGGGCATCCTGGTGTCCACCGGGACTCCCAGGTCTTGTTCCTCAGAGCTGCTCTCCAGCAGGTCAGCCCCAACCTGTCCTAGTTTCAAAGAAATGTAGGTTTCTTTGAAAAACGTGACTTAGTAGCAAGAATTATGTTTGTGTTTGAGTAGAAGAAGGTCAAAAATGATACAAGTCATGACCAACAGCCTGAGTGCGTTCAACAGGGAAGTCCCTCAGTGCTGCTGGTGGGATGGGGACAAGAAGGAGACAAAAACCAGGCTGGAGCTTGATGGCAAAGCCAGGGTAGGGTTTGGGGCTATTGGAGTTGCAGAAGTTTAGTGACCAGAACCTGCTTTGCTTCCAGTCCTGAGTGTCCACCCAGAATTAAGAGTGTGATGTGGGGTGGCTGTGGTCTCAACAGGTCCTTGTCCCCGTGGATCTCTTGTCCCTGGTTGGGGGGGAGTTTCCTGGCTTGCCATAGCTTGAGTTTAGCTGGGTGAGAACTCCTGGGCTCCAAAAGAAGGTGGTTTTCAGGAAAATGTGAACACTGGTAACACTTCTGCGTCCTGCCTGTCTGCTCTGGACTCTCCTGGTCTGGTTGTCCTGCTCCTGCCTCATTTGATCCATGGCAAATTGATAAATAAATAAGAAAAAATTTAAAAGGGCATATTTAAAGACTCCTGTAACCTCTTAGAGGTCACAGCACACGTGGCTGTGTATTTACAGACACTTCAAACTGCATGTTCAACTTCAGCCTCCACAGAAAAAGAAAAATATTTTTAAAGATCCGTAAAAATCTTGGCCAAAATCACTTTTTTTCAACTTTCAGCAGCACTTTTGAAATACTTGTATCATATCAACAAACTACAATGGGATTTCTTATATTTTATTAGTTTCACCAAAGGGAAGTACATTTTCTTAGCTGAAAAGTGGATATAGAAAGGCGCTGGGGGCGGCGGGGAGAGCGGCTTAATGCATGGGGAAAGGGAATTTCTTTGGTAGTGGTAGGTTCTCTGCGACATGATGCTTCTTCCAGGAGCTGTCCCCGTGCCTGATGCTCAGCTGCGTGTTACAGGTTGATATGAAAAAAAAAACAGAGTGGTTTGGGTGGGAAGGGACCTGAACGTCCATCCAGTGCCACCCCCTGCCCTGGGCAGGGACACCTCCCACCACCCCAGGTTGCTCCAAGCCCCATCCAGCCTGGTCTTGAACCCCTCCAGGGATGGGGCAGCCACAGCTTCTTGGGGCAACCTGGGCCAGGGTCTCATCACCCTCACACCAAACAAGTTCTTCCCCACATCTCCTCAGTCTCCCTTCTTTTTGTACCAAACCCTTCCCCCTGGTTCTCTGGCTCCCCTCCCTCATCAAGAGTCCCTCCCCAGCTTTCCTGGAGCCCCCTGAGGGACTGGAAGGGGCTCCAAGGTCTCTGCGGAGCCTTCTCCTCTCCAGGCTGAACCCCCCAGCTCTGTCAGCCTGTCCTCCCAGCAGAGCATCTCCAGACCTCCCAGCATCTCTGTGGTCTCCTCTGGCCCTGCTCCAACAGCTCCATGTCCCTCCTGTGCTGAGGCACCAGAGCTGGTTAAGAAGCAGGGTGTGGAGCTCGCTGCTGTAGAAGAAGGGGTGGTGGACATTAGTAGCTCATCTCAGTAGCCTTTAGGAGGTGCTTTGTTGGAGGGTTTTACTCAGACCTTACTCATTTCCCTTGGGGTGCTCTGATATCAAGTGTCTTACCTGGAAAACGTCATGGAAACCATAGAAGACTTTGTCCCTGATGAGGCTGGTGGGTGTTGGGAGAAGGCCAGGGATGGTCCGTGGGAGCTCACAAGATGGGTGAGCAGATGGTGGCCACCAATGAGGTCTCTATTACTCAAACATGGTGAAACTGCAGCTGTCATAGACTCATAGTGTATCCAGTTGGAGGGACCCATAAGAATCATCAAGTCCACTTGCAGGTCTACCTAAAACTGCCTTGAGAACCAGGAGAATGGGCACAAGGGGAGGTCTTCAGGTGCTGGTGGTCCACAGGCATGTCACCGTGGTGTCGTTAGAGGACAGGTCAGATGCCCATGTTCAGCTCTGTTTGCCAGGGCAGGTAAAAAGCCACCTGAAGTCATCAAATGTGAAATGCTGATCAGAGGTTACATATGGAAAGCACCACCATAACATACCTAAAAGCAGAACTTTGCTTCAAGACAGGTTTTAATTTGTTGTTATGATTGAATTGTTAAATTAATAGCGCCGTGTTAGGATCTTTGCAGCCGCTTAGATATCGGGGTGGTTCTGGTGAGGAGCTGAAACTCTGACCCCGCTTGTGTTTTGCTTGGCAGGAGGTGTACCGGATCCCGAAGAAGAGTCAAGCGGAAAAGGAGAACAGCGGTACGTACTCAAGTTCTCCCCACGTTTCACCTCATTCCTGTGTAACCGCTTCATGTTCCCCAGTCTGGGATGTCAGGAGATGTCCTGCCTTCAAAGCTCAGTGTTTCTTCCCCTTGAAAACAGCTCCCATAAATAGGAAAGTTAATTTAAGCGATGGGTGATGGGAAATACATGAGGCAACTCACAATTTCTTTGAGTGAAGACTCTCTTGATTAAGAGAAGCCACTGAAACTGCAGGAGGGGAGAGCTGGGAATACTCTGAATGATAAAAATTCCCTCCCTTTTACCTGTTTTTCCCCAACAGCTGATCGTGGGAGAGAGGCAGTCGGCCTCAAGGATCAGACTCCGACCCCGAAGAACCCCGTCCTGAGCAGAGAGCGGGACCCTGAGAGGCAGAGCCAAAGTAAAGAGAAGAAGAGACGGAGAGACTCGTTGTCTCCTCCATCTTCGGCCTATGAGCGAGGGACGAAGAGGCCAGAGGACAGGCAAGTGGTCTGGCAGCACCGGTGGCAGGGCTGAGGCTCCGACTGCTGGGCTGGGAGCCTTGGATCATCCTGGATAAAAGCGCTGGGAAAAACGGTCCTGGTGGTCTTCGAAAATACTCAGGGGTGGGGAAGGAAATTTGCTTTTGGAGGAATCCCATGTGCCTGGTGAGATGCATTCCCTGATAAGATTTGGGTGGTTTGAGGTGGCCTCTCCTCTCAGGCAACCCACATCTTCATCTTCAGACACTTTTTAAAAATGAGATGGGTGATGAAGGAAGCTCTGTCCAGCTCTTGTGCAGAAATTAGGGGTGTAGCCCTCCTAAATCAAAGGGGTCTTCTGCATCCTTCAAAATCCATTCCCTTGTTCTCTTCCACCTCTCCGTAATGCTTTTGGGGATTATTCTGATCCTCAGCTTTGAGGAAACCTGTGCCTGTACAAGAGTGAGCAGTACCCAAACAAAACAGGTTTTCTAAGTCAAAATAAACTCCTTGGCCAAGAGAATATCCCCCAAAACCGTTGAGCACAAGGAAGGTGGTCCAGGTAGGTGTGACCCCACCAAGTTGGGGCTGCGTCTCCTGCTTTTCCCAAGGGATGGAGGCATCTTATTTTAAAAACAAAAAAAAGGCCTTTTAAATGTAGGTTCTCCAGGGAAGCAAGGCACGAAGCGTGTAAGCTCCAGTGGAAGTCTAAAATACTTCAAATTATGGCAAGGAAGATGAAGTAGAAAATCAAAGCAACCACTTTGTGTTGCTGTGGTGTGAGTTGTGCCCTCTCACGTGAAACACTTCTGCTCACCAGGTCTGGTGGGACGGGCGTTTAGAAGAGTAAAGGTAAGGGCTACACAACTGAAGTGTAGACTTCTTGATGCCCACCTTCCTCCCTCGAATTAATTAAGAGAAGGAAAATATTACACGCCTTGCATTTCAGGGAGACTTCAGATCACGCTAAAGGCAGTGAAAATACCAAGGAATTTCCTTTAAAGAAGTCGGTTTTCTGTTGTCCCTCTTAAATAGGATCTAAAGCTGCTTAGTAATTAAGGAACAATTGGTGGTGAGTCAGCCAGACGAGGCAGCTTTGGTCCTCGGATTGAGCTGTGCTGAGAAACTTGAAAACATCTGGATTTAAAAAAAAGAAGACGTAAATCTCTAATACTGTCATGTAAACCTATACTACTGTAATTAGCCATTTGGAGGGTGGAAACATCTCCTGAGGTCTGGGGGTGGAAGCGGAGCCGAGTAACGGGGTGGTGTGTGGAGATTTATGAGGAAAGATGGAATAAATAGTGTATTTTGGGTGTTATTTTAAATAGAACAAAGTTTTGTAGGCGAGGAATCGCCTGCTCTGGCTCTTTTATCCTGTGGGCAGGTCGGTGAGCGGGGCTTCTCCTTCTCCAGGGATGCTCTCCCTGCTCTGACTCTTCCCCCTTTTTATTTATTACATGAAAGATTTAACAAGACAAAATAATAAAAGAGGTGGAGAGAGAGGAGCAGAGCAAATAAAAGAGTATGGCTCTGCCCGAAACCCTCGCTTTTCTCCTGCCTGTCCCTTCACGCCGGCTGCCTCTCGTGTAAACTCTCCAGGCGGGACCAGGAAAGACTTTAATTATGGAAATTGAACTCGTCGTGGCAATAAGGTTTGCATTAACAGATCCTTGCAGCTCCGCCGGGAACATCTTCAGGCCTGTCTGTTGGTAGCAATGTGCTTTTGATATGCAAACGGGACGCAGGAACACAAAGCGAGCCTCTAGAGAAGATACTGGGTGCTTTGTAGAATCCATTCTATTAGGGCTGCAGAGCGGGTTTTTTGCTCGTAATCCCTGTTTTACCGCACTCCTAACTTCTCAAAATACTCACCTTTGATCTGAAATTTTCCATGGTTGAGGTCTGATCAAAGTCCTTAGGCTTCCCTCCCCGCTTCCCCCCCCCCGCCCTTCCTTTAACTCCTTGGAAAAATCCCTCCAGCTGCTCCACGTCTCGGGATGAAAATTCCTATTTGTGTTTAAAAAAAAAGAAAAAAGAAAATCAAAAAAATCCATCCACACTTTATTAGTTTTTAAGCTGAATCTGTGGTCTGGTAAATAGCACAACTCTGAGCAGAAACGTGCTGGTTGTAATTCTCTCCTTCTTTGTCGTGTCTGCAAGCGCCTGGTGTCTGCAGCTCCAACCCAAGGGGGTCCTTGGACAAGAAAGATGGGGTGCTCTCCCCGTCGCTGAACTGCCCTCGTCTTCAGGGGTGAAGATGCTGTGCCTTCTGCTTGAAGGCCCTCTTCCAAAACTCTTCTCCCAAGGAGCAGGCAATAGGACAGGAGGAAACAGCCTCAGGTTGTGCCAGGGGAGGTTTAGGATGGATATTGGGAAAAATTTCTTCCTGGAAAGGGTTGTTCAGCGTTGGAACAGGCTGCCCAGGGCAGTCCCCATCCCTGGAGGGATTTAAAAGCCAGGCAGATGTGGTGGTGAGGGCCATGGGTTAGTGGTGGGTTTGGTCATTGTTTGGTTGATGGTTGGTCTCCCTGATCTGAAAGGTCCCTTCCAGCCTCAACAATTCTGTGGTTCGTTGATCCTGCCTTGGGAAACCACGGCAGAGGGTCTCCATCACAGTGACCCAGCCTGTTCCTCTGCTTATTCTGCCTTCTCCTTGGATTCCCTGTTGGCCTTGGAGATGTTATCTCTTTTCTCCACATCTCTTGGTGATGTATAGCAGGTCTTCCAGACTATTTTTGCTGCATCTTTGCATCTCCATTACCTCCAGCGTTGAACCAAAGTTGGTAAATCCAGTGGGACCGCTTGGCTTATCCTCTGTCCTGGCTCCTTGCTCATGGATGAGCAGGACCAGCAGGTGTTTCTCCTCTCTACAAGTCTCCACAGTTATTCATTTGATGAATGGTTTTAGGAATTGATGCTGCTGTTGGGCGTTTGAGCCTCCCCAGGTCTACGTGTGGTTGGTTTAGTGATGTTTGGTTTTGTGGTTTAGTGATGATTTTATGGTTTAGTGACAATTCTTGTCAGTGTTGGGTTGATGGTTGGACTCGATGATCTGAAAGGTCCCTTCCAACCTAGACAATTCTGTGATTCTATGGTGGTGGTCTTTTTGCTTCTACAGCCCTGGACTTAGAGGTGTCTGACGTCTCACAAGGCCTTTCCTTTCTCTCCCAGATATGACACACCAGCATCTTCGAAGAAGAAAGTCCGGCTTAAGGACCGCAACAAGCTGTCCACAGAGGAGCGCCGGAAGCTGTTTGAGCAGGAGGTGGCCCAACGGGAAGCCCAGAAACAACAACAGCAACTGCAAAACCTGGGGATGACCTCCCCCTTGCCCTACGACTCCATGGGCTACGGAACCCCCCACCACAGCTTTCTTGGCTACCCGCCTGGCTACCCCATGCAAGCCTACGTAGACCCCAGTAACCCCAATGCTGGCAAGGTGCTGCTGCCCACCCCCACCATGGATTCCATGTGCTCACCCGCGGCCTATGAGCACCCACAGACTTTGGTTGGGCACACGGTGGAACCAACCCTCACTACTCCTCAGCCGGTACCAGTAGTCCAACATGTAGCAACCACGATGGAGGTTACGACCCCCCAGTATGTAGCACAAAGCGACACCGTGGTCCATCAAGAACCCAACGTGACCGTCCTACCTGTGGCCACGCCGGGACCGGTGCAGAGCCAGAGCTATGGGGTTTGGGATTCCAGCCAGCAGACGGTAGCCGTACAACAGCAGTACTCGCCCGCCCAGTCCCAACCAGCCATATATTACCAAGGACAGACCTGTCAGACCGTTTACGGTGTGACGTCCCCCTACTCTCAGACAACCCCGCCGATTGTACAGGTAATTGCTGTTTCATAGAATCATAGAATGGTTTGCATTGGAAGGGACCTTAAAGCCCATCCAGTCCCACTCCCTGCCCTGGGCAGGGACACCTCCCACCACACCAGGTTGCTCCAAGCCCCCTCCAGCCTGGCCTTGAACCCCTCCAGGGATGGGGCAGCCACAGCTTCTCTGGGCAACCTGGGCCAGGGTCTCAGCAAAGAAGTTCTTCCCCACATTTCAGCTCCATCTCCCCTCTTTCAGCATCAAACCCTTCCTCTTCATCCTAGGGCTCCCCTCTCTCATCAAGAGTCCCTCCCCAGCTTTCTTGGAGCCCCTTGAGGGACTGGAAGGGGCTTAAAGGTTTCCCCAGAGCCTTCTCTTCTCCAGGCTGAAGCCTCCCAGCAGAGAGGCTTCAGCATTCCCAGCGTCTCCGTGGTGTCTGGACCCACTCCCAACAAGTCCATGTCTCTCCTGTGCTGAGGCCCCAGGGCTGGAGGCAGCACTGGGATGGGTCTCCCCAGAGTGGAGCAGAGGGGCAGAATCCCCCCTTCTCTCTGCTGGCCACGCTGCTGGGGGGCTTTCTGGGCTGCCAGCCCACTTTGCCGGCTCATGTTGAGCTTCTCATCCAGCAACATCCCCAAGTCCTTCTCTTTGGGGCTGCTCTCCAGCCATTCTCCACCCAGCCTGGATCTGTGCTTGGGATTGCCCCCATTAAGGGGCAGGACCTTGCATTTGGCCTGGTTGAACTTCATGAGGGTGGGGCAGGGCCACCTCTCCAGCCTGTCCAGTTCCCTCTGGATGGCATACTGTCATCCTGACCCTCTGCTCTGCCCTGGGGAGGCCCCAGCTGGAGCACTGGGACCAGTTCTGGGCTCCCCAGTTCCAGAAGGACAGGGAACTGCTGGAGATGTATATGGATTTTATCTTCCACTAGTCCTCAAGTACCTTGATCCTCGTCTAGCCTTGATTCCCAGTAAGGGAAGCTGAGCTGTGTCCTCCAGTAAAGAGGGGTTTTTTTTGGTAAAGAGGGCTGATTTGTGATTCTCCGTACTCCCTTTCAGAGTTATGCCCAACCAGGTCTCCAGTACATCCAGGGCCAGCAGATTTACACGGCTCATCCCCAGGGAGTCATCGTGCAGCCACCGACAGCGGTCACCACGATCGTGGCAGCTGGGCAGCCTCAACCCATCCAGCAGGTAGGGTGTGGTGGATCAGAAGGGATAGAGAACATCTGCTTTGGGTTTGGATGGTTCCCCTTGGGATCTGGACGCTGTGAAAGCCTTGGTAGTACCAACTNAGCCTCCCCAGGTCTACGTGTGGTTGGTTTAGTGATGTTTGGTTTTGTGGTTTAGTGATGATTTTATGGTTTAGTGACAATTCTTGTCAGTGTTGGGTTGATGGTTGGACTCGATGATCTGAAAGGTCCCTTCCAACCTAGACAATTCTGTGATTCTATGGTGGTGGTCTTTTTGCTTCTACAGCCCTGGACTTAGAGGTGTCTGACGTCTCACAAGGCCTTTCCTTTCTCTCCCAGATATGACACACCAGCATCTTCGAAGAAGAAAGTCCGGCTTAAGGACCGCAACAAGCTGTCCACAGAGGAGCGCCGGAAGCTGTTTGAGCAGGAGGTGGCCCAACGGGAAGCCCAGAAACAACAACAGCAACTGCAAAACCTGGGGATGACCTCCCCCTTGCCCTACGACTCCATGGGCTACGGAACCCCCCACCACAGCTTTCTTGGCTACCCGCCTGGCTACCCCATGCAAGCCTACGTAGACCCCAGTAACCCCAATGCTGGCAAGGTGCTGCTGCCCACCCCCACCATGGATTCCATGTGCTCACCCGCGGCCTATGAGCACCCACAGACTTTGGTTGGGCACACGGTGGAACCAACCCTCACTACTCCTCAGCCGGTACCAGTAGTCCAACATGTAGCAACCACGATGGAGGTTACGACCCCCCAGTATGTAGCACAAAGCGACACCGTGGTCCATCAAGAACCCAACGTGACCGTCCTACCTGTGGCCACGCCGGGACCGGTGCAGAGCCAGAGCTATGGGGTTTGGGATTCCAGCCAGCAGACGGTAGCCGTACAACAGCAGTACTCGCCCGCCCAGTCCCAACCAGCCATATATTACCAAGGACAGACCTGTCAGACCGTTTACGGTGTGACGTCCCCCTACTCTCAGACAACCCCGCCGATTGTACAGGTAATTGCTGTTTCATAGAATCATAGAATGGTTTGCATTGGAAGGGACCTTAAAGCCCATCCAGTCCCACTCCCTGCCCTGGGCAGGGACACCTCCCACCACACCAGGTTGCTCCAAGCCCCCTCCAGCCTGGCCTTGAACCCCTCCCGGGATGGGGCAGCCACAGCTTACCTGGGCAACCTGGTCCAGTGCCTCACCACCCTCACAGCAAAG
>VZRU01015702.1:5890-16016 GCA_013398155.1 Pedionomus torquatus | reverse complement strand
AGTCCTGATTTCGTCTTTCACGGCATCATCTCCCAGGAATGTGGAACTGACTCATTTGGGGGTTTTGTGAGATGGGGAGAGCTTCTCTTAGAAGAGAAGCTGTGTTCTGCTGAGATGTGTTCTGTTCACATTCTGAAAATGTGAAAACACACATTTTCCTGTGTGTTTTCCAACAAAAGCTGCTTTCAACTTCCATCTTTGAGGAAGTGTCCTTAGATTGTGTATACTGATTTCCTCCTGTAAAAATACAGTCAGAAAGAATATATCTAGCAGTAATCATCTTTTCACAGATCTGCAGCTGGGAGAACTGCCACTTTTATGTCATTTCACAAAAAAGCTGTAGTTTCTTTCTGTGTTATGGCAACTTTTGGAAGATGGCAGCAAATAAGTATTGGAGAAATAGCACAGGCTTATGAGTAGTAAATTTGCACCTATAAAGAAAGCTAGTGCCATATTCTATTCACATAAACAGTCCTGCTGGAGAGCACCAAGTTTGTGTGGAAGCACACTTCAGGGTACAAGTCTGCTTTAGAGTTGTTTACTACCAAATAAAACCAGTGCAGAATTGCAATCTGTTCTGCCTCCATTGCATTGGTGAGATCTCTGTTGACCTCAGTAGGAATTGTGTTGTCCAAGGCTGAAGCAGCAAGTTTCCTTTTCCTGGAATGAGGTGATTTAGTTCATTTTAAGGAATGGAAGCATCTCAGCTCATCATTTTCACATTGTGATAAAGATTAAATGTAATTAGGTAATCTCTCATGAATTTGTGTGGTGAATCTAGTAGGTGGATTTAACCTTATTGTGACTCTGGGGAACTGCATGATAAATCAACAACAGTTCACCAATTGAATTTGTTTGCAGCAGCTTAAAGGCGTACTGTAATGGTGCTGTACTGAAAAACTGCTGCTTTCCAGCCCTTACACATACACACAGAGTGCACTAGCTGATTATTTAGAGTTGCTTTTAGGTGCTTTGTAAGATACTATGTCAAATATTAGAATCTTTAGACATGGAGATGACCATTTAGGCTACTGGGCAGCTGTAACAGAAATGCAGGTTGTTGCAGGGAAGCTGCCTGGAAGAAGGCAGACAGGAGGCAGTGGGTTTGCCATGACAGAGAGAAGTACATCTCATTCAGTTTCCTATAGCAGTTTCTCTGCTATAGGAAACAAACACTGTTCTGTTTGGGCTCCAAACATGTTTTGCCCCCGTCTCTTCTCTGTGTGTCTTCTTTCATGCCATCTCTTTTTTGTACATTGTCTTTGATTTATCAGTATTTAATTTCTTTTCATCCTCCTCTGCATTCCCTTTGCCTTCTCTCCTTGCTTGTCTTTTCCCTCAATTTCATACACTCTTTCTCTTCAGCCCTACAGAACATGCTTTAGGAGCAAAGGATAGTACGTTGTGTTGAAAACCATCCCTGCCTTTGGAGAATTTCTGAAGTCTAAACCAAAAAACCACCTCGTTACTATGTTTGGCATTTGCCCAATCCACAGAATTTAGTTATTATCTATCATGGGCTTGTAATTTTATCATGACCCTGTAACTTACCCATTAGCTGCCAAGCCTGGCTGATAGACTTTTCAGAAATCTGTCACCCTCTGATAAAATGCTTAGTCTTAGCTCTTTGCCTTTCATTGTGTGGTCACAGTAGATGTTTTAACTGTAATAGGGGAAAAACAAAGTTTAACATGTTATTTGCAAATCTGCAAGTGCAAATGAAACTTCTATGCAGGTGATTTCATATTATGTTTCTTGAAAAAATTGTCTTATATAAGCCCTGCCTTTTTATTTTCTTCTGTTTTAAAAGAAGCAATGGTACAAAGTATGGAGAGTGTTCCACCAAGTTAGCAATTCCAACCCCTTCTGGCTGAATGCACCATATCGTAGCCTTTTCCATAAGCTTAGCAAGCTATATCTTAAAACTTATCACCCAGCTAAATGACCTCAGTCCTTTAATGGTTTTCTTTTAATGCTTAATCTTTTAGTTTTCAGTGTAATCATGCCTCACTATGGATTATTAATGCCTTTTTTTTTTCTTATAAAAATACTGCACCAGGTCTTAAGCATCCCTTCCTTGTCTGTGCTCTCCCATACCTGTGCTTTTTGTGAGTCTGTAAATGTGATTTTCAGAGCAGCAGTATACCTTCTATTGGTTTGATTGCTTGAAAAAACCCAGCTGGATGTTGGAACCTTTGGGCTTACTCTTGGTTCCCATGACTGTCCTTGGGTTTTGGGTTTTTTTAAATGCCCACAGCATTTTCAATCTTTCTTGAATCCAACTGTCCAGAATTGTTCACATTAGTCCAAATATTTCCAGTGCAACTCATCAAATTAAAAAAGACAGACCCAGCTTTTGTTAGACATGTCAGGTAACTAATAATTGCTAATGACAATCAGCAGAAAGATAGCTAATAAATACTTCAGTCTCAGGCGGTCTTTCACTTAACCTTGCAGCAAATACTGAATTTAAGATATAGTTTATTTAGATATGCATGTGTAGTTCTTATGATGTTACAATTATGTCTTCCTTCCAGAAGGCATTCTGCCTTCTAGCATTTGCCTGACTTTACTTTGTATGTTCAATAAAAGAAATTTGGACTTGACATCTTAGCCAAATCCTCAGACGTAAAGAAAATGGCAATAAGCCTATGAGCCTGTAGCCACAAAGCTATCTTTCTCTCCTGCTGTCGTGAGCAGCAGCTCACAGACTGCTCCTGCTTCAGTTTCCTGGTGACCTTTCCTTTCAGTGCTTGGCCCTGTTGAGATTCTCATAAGGGATGCTGCAGAATTGAGAGGAATCAGTTCCTGAGCAGAGAAATGCCAGACCTTCTAACAGCCAGCTAGGAGAGTGGGGAACAAATGACTCTTAAGAATGGTCTGTTCTTGAGAAGGAAAACCTTGTTTCTCTGCCAAAACGTTAAGAGACCCTGTAGGATCTAGCTAGTTGCTTCTGGAGGGAGCAAACAGGAGGATTTGCATTTCCTCATAATTTTTCAGGCAAATGTTCCAGTATTGGACACCTGAATAAATTAAATAGGCCTTATTTATATAAGTGCTCCCATTTTGTAAGTGAGTGCAATGCTGGAAGTGAGTGGCAGACCTGAGAGGGAATTCAGCCTCTGAAATTCCTGTATTGGAACCACAGAGCTCACTTACTTCCCGTTAAGGGCACACTCTCATCACATAGGGTCAGAATCCTCATCTGTCCTGTGTATGAAGTTAGTTCTAACAAAATAACAACGATATTAATAGCAATCACTGTACATTTTAGAGATTGTTAACAGACTACTTAATTATTCCTCAATGGCATAAAGTGTACACTCAGCTCATGTTTATACAGCAGTGTGAAGTGACTTTCCAAGTATGTACAAATGACTGATATTAGTCCATCTGCACTAGGCTATTTCAGGAAGAAAAGGTACTTGCAAGGTAGCAGGAGGGGAAATAAAATGTTAATCAGTGGCTGGCATTTGCTGGGTTGGATGAAAGAGAAAAGAGAAACAAAAAAAAAAAATAATTCCTGAACCCTTCACGAAGAGGCTGTTTTCAGGCTGTAGCTGTGGGGGAAATTGTTTCAGAAAAGAAGGGAGAGAAGAACTATTGCATTTGGACATCAGCGCTGTCTCTTGGGCAAGCAGCATACCAGCTTTGTGCTACATGCCTTAGGGTGAAAGCATAGCACACAGGTCTTCCTGCTCTTTCTGAATGGTTCAGAAACTGATTTATAGGCACTTTCTTGAGAGCCAGTGTAAGGCAGATTCACTGATTTTATCTAAACTGTTTCTAAACCGATTCAGTTAAACTGCTAAAAGATTTTTTCCCCTATTACTCCCCCTCCCCCTCTTCCCCTCCCACCCCACCCTCCAACTCCCAGTCTGTTTTCAAGGCTTTTGTAAGCTAAAGACAGTTGCTATTAGTGCTAAGCTGCTTTTATCCCTAGAGCTCAAGTGGTTTGTAAGGATGAGTAAGTGTTATCAATCTGATTGAACAATTACTAGTGCCCAGTTCCAAGGACTTAGAAGCAATTGTTGGAGAACACAGTGAATGAAACTTGGGCTGTAAGGGCTCAGAGAGCAGGGAAAGCTCCCTTGACCCACTTCTTTAGGTCTTTCTCTTGCTTCTCAGAGCTGGAAGATGGTTGTGTGTATGTTTATCAGAGTGAGAGGAGGAGTGTAGAGGAAAAAATGTTGTTTTACAACAATTATTGGACTTTTGGAAACTTACTATGTGTAGTACTGAAAGTGAAAATAACTATTTGTTCTTTTGATCAACTTGATTTCCTCCACTGAAAAGCATTCTGTCTTTGCTCTGAAATAGTTCTAAAAGAGATGGAATGGTCAGGTATTTCTCCTAAAACTGACTGATGCAACTGTTACAAATCGTCTGTTCCTAGGATAAAATCTATTAAATGTGAACATACAGAGCTGTTCTGACTGCTGAGCTTAGGAAAATGGGAAGGGTCATTGCTGCAGAGTTAATGAAGCTGATTTGTTGAAACATAGACAAATACAAATCAGTTTATCAAGTCAGTATAACAGATAGTGCCATCCAGGGCATAGAGTAACTTTTAATAAAGGGCTTGTCTTAGAAAGGAAAAAAATCTAGTGATGGGTCAGAGGGTGTAGCTGTTAAGATAGTAAACGTGCAGGGAATTCTTGCATAAGGGGCTGAATATCCTCTCTTCTTATCTCTCAAAAATGTAGAGATGGAAGGGTCATAATTTTGTAGCTGATGCCTGGGGTCTTCAGCTAAGAGTGAAGAGTTCTAGGCTCCCGTCCCTTTTCCAAGTCCTTGCTATATTTCTTACCCAGAGACTCCTGGATACAAAGTACATAAACAGGGTTTTTTCCATGTCTGTACTTTAGGTAGTTACAGTTCAGAGGATTTCAGGATTGCATTTCTGGATGTGGCTAAACTTCACTTTCTTAAAGCTTTAAACCCATTTTGGTATATGCTACCATTGTGCTTTGAGTCATAAGCATTAGATACATAGGATTTAATTACTGAAGTCAGAATGAGATTTCAGTAGTTTCCAAAATTGAATTGGACACACATTTTGCTATGGCTGTTTCAAAATGGAGGTTAGAGTTTTTGTATCATTCTGTGCTGTTGAAAACTATTCGGGTTTAGAGATAATACAAATGTTCATGCTTTTTCACTCCTTTATTTCATGCTGTCAGACTTTTCATTAACAGCTTTCACAGGCTATTCCGTAGTTCAACCAAAAAAAAAAAATTGAAAATAGGTTTTAACTTTTTTCAAATTTAGTGGACCAATGAGCCAACCTAGTGGTGCACTGAACTGACAAAAAGCCCTAGCTTTGCAGCTGCTGTACAACACAGGAACATGAGTTGTAACCATCTGTGCTGTCCCTGGTGGAAAGATTTGTGAAGGGGAATCATGGAAGAGGGGAGCCATCAGAGGGGGCTGCAATTGTTTTATAAATGCTTGTGAGTCGGATGAGGCATTTGGTTGTACATTTGGTTGGAGTCATTGGATATCTGGTTGTGAACTCTTGTTTATTTCTATAGCACTAAACAGAAAGGTTGAGGCCAAAGTTAGAATAAAATCTGTTACTGTGTAGATTTGATGAAGTGTTGTACACGTACTTGGAGCATCATGGCTGGTGCCACCTCCGGGAGACCTGTGTGTTTTACCAGCTGTTAGAATAGCAACCATACAGTGAAGAACTCAGAAGATACACACTGAAAGATTTAGAGTAATGCCACCTAGTGATACAATATAATCTCCTGATAGAACTCAATTTTTATTTTCTGGGCTTTAAGATGCTTATTCCTTTACTGTACACTTTGGTGATTTTGCTTACTAGCATTGAGCTTGGAGATCAAAACTGCCTTGACGCATAGTTAAAGCTTTTGATCAGCACCAGCTTATATTTGTTGCTATGGCTTGTATCCCACCAAGAGCAGCAGCAGAGCTGACCAGGAGGAGACATCTTGTCTCACTTCTTTTCTCCTGTCTTATTCCAGTGAGTGGCTGAAAGCTGATACCACTACTTAGCAGGAGGGAGTGCATCTGAATCTGACCATTTTTAGCCTTTGATGCCTGATAGTGAATAATTACCCTCCCCCAACAGCTGCTTGAATAAGGTGACCATCTGTTCCTTATTAAAAAAAAAAAAAATCCTTTACTCAGTGCTTAATGTTCTGCAGCCCATATCAATTGAATATAAGGTGTACTTTTTCCACATTTCAGCAATAATCAAACAGAGGAGTTTATACAAAGATAGAATGGCATGATTTGATAAGATCCATGATTGTTGCATTGCAAATAGAACACCACCGACTTTTCTTTCCATTTTCCAGTGTTCATTTTTTCTGTTTTCCATATTCCTTTTCATTATTGTATTTCCTGATAATGCAACCATATGTTACTGTGACCCTTTAAGAGCCAAAATTATTTGGACCATTCCATATTATGTAATTCTATGAGATTGAATTGATACATTTCCCATTGAGGTTATTATTTTGCCATGTGATGCTTTTCATGATGTTGGTGATCCTGCTGCTTAATTTCCTCATTCAAGGTGTCACCATGGTTCAAAGGGATGGCTCCTGAGAATAACCTGAACAGGATGTGGCTAAAATAACCTGCCAAAAATAACCTTTTGTTAAAGCATCAATGCATATTTGGGATGCCAGACGCTTTTTCTTCTCAGTGTTTTTAAAATAGTAGTCCATGAATCTGCAAAGACCAGTGCCCTGTCATATATATTAGGTGAGATACATGTACAAGGGCAAACCTGTGATAAAGATCAGACCTTTTGTTCCCTTTCCCATTGCCTTGAATTTGAAACCATTGATTTGAAGTGTCAGCCTCTCTTCTTTCTTTGGTAGTATTGTACTGTCTTCTGTGAAGTGAAATTCAAATGGAAAATTTGCTGAATCCCAAGATCTCCCTTTGGATGCTGTTGCAGCTCTGTTCTAAAGGACTAATGATTTAAGAACTAATGATTTGACGAGAAGTCTCATGAAGGGCCAACCCTGCCCTTGAAGCCAGTGTGGTAGCTTAGATGGAAGATAGGTTCTCAATCTTTAAAAGCTGATTGTGTAGAAAAGTAATAACAAAACAAAATCCAAAGTAAACTAAATAAACTTTAATTTTGTCATACCAAGATGTTTAGAACTTCAGCTGTCATTTCCTCCTCACGGCTTCTTTATTTTCTACAAGTAAAATTAAAATGTAGCCAAACATTGGGGTTTAGCAGTGGTTAGAAGTGAGCTCTTAAGCAGTCTGCAGAGGTTTTGATGATGTTCGTTACAGTTACCACACAGCAGAAGTAATAACAGATAATGTATTTCTTTAGGAAGAGAATGATTGTCGTGGTTTCAGCCAAACCCACCAAAACCTGATCGACAGATGTCCCGTCCCTCCCACCCCCGAGTAAAAGAGAGGAGAGGAAGAAATCAAAGAGACCCAAGAGTTCAGAAAACAACCAAACTACTTCAATGAAAACATAAACAACAACAACACNGATTTAATTACTGAAGTCAGAATGAGATTTCAGTAGTTTCCAAAATTGAATTGGACACACATTTTGCTATGGCTGTTTCAAAATGGAGGTTAGAGTTTTTGTATCATTCTGTGCTGTTGAAAACTATTCGGGTTTAGAGATAATACAAATGTTCATGCTTTTTCACTCCTTTATTTCATGCTGTCAGACTTTTCATTAACAGCTTTCACAGGCTATTCCGTAGTTCAACCAAAAAAAAAAAATTGAAAATAGGTTTTAACTTTTTTCAAATTTAGTGGACCAATGAGCCAACCTAGTGGTGCACTGAACTGACAAAAAGCCCTAGCTTTGCAGCTGCTGTACAACACAGGAACATGAGTTGTAACCATCTGTGCTGTCCCTGGTGGAAAGATTTGTGAAGGGGAATCATGGAAGAGGGGAGCCATCAGAGGGGGCTGCAATTGTTTTATAAATGCTTGTGAGTCGGATGAGGCATTTGGTTGTACATTTGGTTGGAGTCATTGGATATCTGGTTGTGAACTCTTGTTTATTTCTATAGCACTAAACAGAAAGGTTGAGGCCAAAGTTAGAATAAAATCTGTTACTGTGTAGATTTGATGAAGTGTTGTACACGTACTTGGAGCATCATGGCTGGTGCCACCTCCGGGAGACCTGTGTGTTTTACCAGCTGTTAGAATAGCAACCATACAGTGAAGAACTCAGAAGATACACACTGAAAGATTTAGAGTAATGCCACCTAGTGATACAATATAATCTCCTGATAGAACTCAATTTTTATTTTCTGGGCTTTAAGATGCTTATTCCTTTACTGTACACTTTGGTGATTTTGCTTACTAGCATTGAGCTTGGAGATCAAAACTGCCTTGACGCATAGTTAAAGCTTTTGATCAGCACCAGCTTATATTTGTTGCTATGGCTTGTATCCCACCAAGAGCAGCAGCAGAGCTGACCAGGAGGAGACATCTTGTCTCACTTCTTTTCTCCTGTCTTATTCCAGTGAGTGGCTGAAAGCTGATACCACTACTTAGCAGGAGGGAGTGCATCTGAATCTGACCATTTTTAGCCTTTGATGCCTGATAGTGAATAATTACCCTCCCCCAACAGCTGCTTGAATAAGGTGACCATCTGTTCCTTATTAAAAAAAAAAAAAATCCTTTACTCAGTGCTTAATGTTCTGCAGCCCATATCAATTGAATATAAGGTGTACTTTTTCCACATTTCAGCAATAATCAAACAGAGGAGTTTATACAAAGATAGAATGGCATGATTTGATAAGATCCATGATTGTTGCATTGCAAATAGAACACCACCGACTTTTCTTTCCATTTTCCAGTGTTCATTTTTTCTGTTTTCCATATTCCTTTTCATTATTGTATTTCCTGATAATGCAACCATATGTTACTGTGACCCTTTAAGAGCCAAAATTATTTGGACCATTCCATATTATGTAATTCTATGAGATTGAATTGATACATTTCCCATTGAGGTTATTATTTTGCCATGTGATGCTTTTCATGATGTTGGTGATCCTGCTGCTTAATTTCCTCATTCAAGGTGTCACCATGGTTCAAAGGGATGGCTCCTGAGAATAACCTGAACAGGATGTGGCTAAAATAACCTGCCAAAAATAACCTTTTGTTAAAGCATCAATGCATATTTGGGATGCCAGACGCTTTTTCTTCTCAGTGTTTTTAAAATAGTAGTCCATGAATCTGCAAAGACCAGTGCCCTGTCATATATATTAGGTGAGATACATGTACAAGGGCAAACCTGTGATAAAGATCAGACCTTTTGTTCCCTTTCCCATTGCCTTGAATTTGAAACCATTGATTTGAACTGTCAGCCTCTCTTCTTTCTTTGGTAGTATTGTACTGTCTTCTGTGAAGTGAAATTCAAATGGAAAATTTGCTGAATCCCAAGATCTCCCTTTGGATGCTGTTGCAGCTCTGTTCTAAAGGACTAATGATTTAAGAACTAATGATTTGATGAGAAGTCTCATGAAGAGCCAACCCTGCCCTTGAAGCCAGTGTGGTAGCTTAGATGGAAGATAGGTTCTCAATCTTTAAAAGCTGATTGTGTAGAAAAGTAATAACAAAACAAAATCCAAAGTAAACTAAATAAACTTTAATTTTGTCATACCAAGATGTTTAGAACTTCAGCTGTCATTTCCTCCTCACGGCTTCTTTATTTTCTACAAGTAAAATTAAAATGTAGCCAAACATTGGGGTTTAGCAGTGGTTAGAAGTGAGCTCTTAAGCAGTCTGCAGAGGTTTTGATGATGTTCGTTACAGTTACCACACAGCAGAAGTAATAACAGATAATGTATTTCTTTAGGAAGAGAATGATTGTCGTGGTTTCAGCCAAACCCACCAAAACCTGATCGACAGATGTCCCGTCCCTCCCACCCCCGAGTAAAAGAGAGGAGAGGAAGAAATCAAAGAGACCCAAGAGTTCAGAAAACAACCAAACTACTTCAATGAAAACATAAACAACAACAACACAACAATAATAAAAAGGAAATCTAGGTAAAAGGGAAAAAGGAAGTATACAGTATATACAAAACCACATCACCCTCCCAGGATGACGACCACGTCACCAGCAGCCTCCAGGAAAAGTCCCAGACTGGAC
>VZRU01015699.1:66418-78032 GCA_013398155.1 Pedionomus torquatus | reverse complement strand
TTCACACGTGGATCTTTGGATTTTCAATGCCAGTAAAAAACAGAACCTAAATAGAAGCCACACAGGTTTAAAACAACAGTTTCACACTTAAGCCTAAAATGTTCTACTTTCAGTGAAATTTCACAAAACAAGTAGGTTTTAGAGTGTTTCTTCTCAATTGATCTTAATTCTTTTCATAGGTACTTTTGGTGATAATGAGGAAATGATAAATAAATCAGTTTTCTTCTGTGTATAGAATCCTCTATGGAGCATTAAAAAGTGTTTCTACACAAATGGATCATAACAGACAATTAAAAATGTAAGAAACTACAAGGAAAATCCAGGTTCCTGTGTCCAAATGGCAAATGGAACATTACAGGAGGTAGAATATTATACTCTTCTAACTCAGGCATAGTTACACCTTTCAAGATTAATAGCTCCAGAAAGTTACCTTTTCTTTGGTACAATTTGAAATGTACAGAAAATTTCAAAATTATAAATAGAAACTGTTTTGATCTCAAGCAAATTCCATTGTGTAGGTTATGTCTCTGTTTATTTCTAAACCTGATCGCAATCCAAGCGAGAAGCTGTCCAGTTTTTGATGAATCTCTGTGACAGGGTTAGAATCTGTCATTCCTCAAGCTGTAATCCTTAGATCTGAACTTGCAGTTTGGAGGGCAGGAAAGTGGGGAAAAGACAGAAACTTTTGCAAAACAAACATTCTCGTTTGTTTCTTCGATTTGGCCAGCGTACTCCCATGCAGAGAATAAAACAAAGGTAAAAAGATGTTGCCAAGGCAAAAAAAAAAAGATCACTGGAAGGATTTCCCCAGTGTTATACAGCAAGGGAAGAGCATATGGCTAATTCTTTTTGGGGTCATTTTAAGCTCGGTACTAATTCCCGAGGTGTGTTTGTTTTGCGTTGTGTGGTTTTTCTTTTTGTTTTTAATTGCTTTTATTTGTTTGTTTGGGGTTTTTCTTTAAATGAATTTGTATGTTATGATGGGGAGTGTGGAATCTCGTCTGTAAACAGTGGTGCTGGCTGCCGTTTTCTTTTGGGAAGATAATATTGGACGCATATTTTGTGTGCCAAAACTCTGTGAACTCCAATGAAAGTTGTATGTGTTCTGCTGGGACCTAAACATGGACTGAATGGGAATTGTTTATTTTTTGTCTTAAATTATTAGAGAGCATCTATTCTAAAAACTGTGATAGAAATTAGGTAGAAAAATACTGAAATTAGGTAGAAAAATACTGTGATTATTCTAGATAGGTCAGCGTTTTTAATGTAAGTAAATAAAAAAGGGAGGCTTTCCTTTGTACAGCGTAAGGAAGGAAAAAAACCCAACCCAAATGAAAATTAANAATACTGAAATTAGGTAGAAAAATACTGTGATTATTCTAGATAGGTCAGCGTTTTTAATGTAAGTAAATAAAAAAGGGAGGCTTTCCTTTGTACTTTGTAAGGAACAAAAAAAAAAACATCCCAAATGAAAATTATTCCATTCCAAGTTTTCATTGAAATCACTGTATAGATGGTATGGAAATATTAATTAGAGAACTTCTTTTTTCTTAAATATAACAAAACATGTAGGCTTCGTAACATCTCTGGATAATAAATGAATCTGTTGTGTAATGTGTGAAAGACGCCGTGTATCAACAATGATAGGAAACAGAGGGATGTTGTAGGTCTCATGGAAGCCTGTGATAGGATCCATTTGTTCTCAGGAAGGCTGGGCTGAGAAGGCTGATAAAGCTGGGGAGACCTTATCACTCCCTACAGCTCCCTGAAAGGAGGTGTAGTGACAGGGGGGTTGGTCTCCTCCCCCAAGGAACAGGCCATGGGACAAGAGGAAATGGCCTGAAGTTGTACCAGAGGAGGTTCAGATTGGATATTAGGAAAAATTTTCTACATTGAAAGGGTCATCAAGCACTGGACCAGGCTGCCCAGAGCAGTGGTGGAGTCCCCATCCCTGGAGGGATTTAAAAGCCAGGCAGATGTGCTGAGGGACATGGCTTAGTGATGGGTTTTGTCAGTGTTGGGTTGATGGTTGGACTCCATGATCTGAAAGGTGCCTTCCAACCTTGCCATTCTATAATTCTGTGATTCTATTTTCAGAAGAGTATTAAAATGCAAAAGCCGTGGTCGTGTTTGTGTGACTGTGTTCTTGCATTAGCAAACCCTGCCTCTAAACAGAACATACTGGCTTAAGAAAAGGCCAGTACGACCAAACTTTCTGAGTTTCTTCAGTTTTAACCATCCATCACAATGTATGGATGTATAAATAGATATATAGGCCTATCATAAATGTTATAAATATCTACTGTTACCTATCGTAAATATCTGGAGTACTGTGTCTGCTTCTGGGCTCCTCTGTATAAGTGGGATTTGAAGCTACTGCAGAACATCCAGCAAAGGGCCACCACATTGATGAAGGGAGTATCCTTCATATGAGGAAAGGCTGAGAGAGCTGGGACCTTTCAGCCTGGAGATGGAAGGCTCAGGAGAAATTTCGTCAATGTATATGAATACCTGAAGGGAGGGTGCAAAGATGACTGAGCCAGGCTCTTTCCAGTGGTGTCCAGTGACAGGACAAGAGGGAACGAACACAAACTTGAACAAATATGAAGCTCCTCCTAAACATGAGGAAGAACTTCTTTGTGCTGAGGGCAGCAGAGCCCTGGAAGAGGTGGTGGAGTCTCTGTCTCTGGAGGTATTCAAACCCTGCCTGGACACGTTCCTGTAGGACCTGCTCTGGGTGACCCTGCTCTGGACTCCAGAGGTCCTTTCCAACCCCTACAGTTCTGTGATTCTGTGATATCCTAGGGACCATAGGGGATGTAACCCTCCGGTGTTGATTCTTGGGTAGAAACATAGAATGGTTAGGGTTGGAAAAGACCTCAGAGATCATCCAGTTCCAACCCCGCTGCCCTGGGCAAAGACACCTCCCACCACACCAGGTTGCTCCAAGCCCCATCCAGCCTGGCCTTGAACCCCTCCAGGGATGGGGCAGCCACAGCTTCTCCGGGCAACCTCTTCCAGTGCCTCACCACCCTCACAGCAAAGAAGTTCTTCCTAATATCCAATCTAAATCNAATTTATTTCTAATATCCAATCTAAATCTCCCCTCTTCCAGTTTAAAACCCTTCCCCCTTGTCCTGTCACTCCACTACCTGACCAATCCCTGACTGATTCTATGATTCAGTAAGATCCCATTAGATTGTTTGTGAAGGAGCAGAGCTAAGTTATGTGTTACTTAAATTCCTAGGGTGTTAATAATTTGCCAAATTATTTTTTATCTAAAAGAATTACTATTTTATTAGTATTTTATTGTATTTTATGAAATTTTATTACTAAAATTAATATTTTATCTAAAATAGTCCTGCCTCTGTAAAAAGAATTTGAAGATGGTGCCTATAGGCTTAATAGCTACAGAGTGACATGGCTTAGGCTGGTTTTCTGGTTAGATGAGCAGCTCAGGGCTTTCTGGGTTTTATTTATATGTTTTGTTTAGTTTGGTGCTTTTTGATTTTTCCTTTGTGTTGTTATTCATTAAAGCATGTTTCTTCTGTGATACAAGACTGGTTGAATCAAAGTCAGTCTAAAGGGAAAAATATTCTTCTGTAATCCCCTGGGCTTGCAGAAAGAGTTTACAGTGGATTTAGTAATGTGTAGTTAAATTAAAAAACATATATAAATTCACGTGAGACTAAATTGCACGTTTCACAATGTGGTACATTAACATTTTTGGGTGTGTTATAAGCTAAATACAGCAGCTACAATGATTTCCTCAATTTGTGCCTTCCCCATAAATCTGACAAAGATGTTTTACTTTGCCTCCGTGAGACATTTTCTTTGATTAAGTGTGTTGATAATTCCTATATGCCTTTAATAGAGAAACTGAGATTCTGAGTCGATGCCTACACGGGATATATTAATTGTCTATGAAGCAGCACAGTAAGGTAATGAGTTGAGACTCATGAAAGTCACATATTTTTTTTCTTTTTTCCTTTTTTTCCCCCTGTTTTCCCCCTTCAATAACAAGATGAATTCTAACAAGGGAGATATGGAATAACATTTTTAACATCACTCGCATATAAACCACTAATGCATGGACACAAATGTTAGGACAACACATATTTCTGGGATACACTATTGCACTCTCAGCAAACTGAGCGTAATTCCCCCCCTGTAATACTGACCGCTTTTGCAGGAAATGGAAGTAAATGGTCTGTATCCATAATTAAACCCAGAAATAATTGTGTATTATTGCAATAAATGTGTCGATGCAGGCAGCGCTGCTGTTAGCCAAGAGCAAAATGCAGACAAGAGCTTCTGACAATTCATGTGTAATCAGTCTCTGGAGGACCTGGTTTTTCATGTCTCTGATTTGGATTATAAAAATGAAGGGTGTTTTCCTTCTTTTTTTTCCCCCCTATATTGAAAATTAAGGAGTATGGCTTTCTCTGTAAAGTACTTTACAGGTTAAAGGACTAAAAGTGCAGGGTATGAAAGTCAAATAATGTGAATTTTACTAACTTAAAAGGTTAACTAATGTGGATTTTTGAGAATGCCATAAAATATATAAGTTTTATCCATATTTTACAGAGGAAAGGTGGCGTTTTCAAGGACAGAATTGCAGTATACCAACTCAGCTCAGGCCGGTAGGGAAGAAAAGCAGCTTTTTAAGTGTAACATCCTCCTCCTCATGCTAAGGCTGCTGAGGGGGTTTAGGGAGTTCACAGAAAGCTTTACTTCACCGTGATTAGGAAGAATTGCATTTTCTTCCGGACTGATGATCCTTAGTAGAGGACAGTAAATGCAAAAAAAACCCCAAAAAATGCCATAAAAGTCAAATCCTTTACATTTCAGGGATGCTCTCTTCTGTTTGCCACTTATCATCTTGTTGAGACCTGGTGGCTTGGGCTTAGGAAATAATATTAATGCTCCTGTATGAATTTGACCTTGTGCTCTTTGAGCGATTCGACTAAATCATATGCTGAGAGCCTGGGACAGATGTGGTAAATATTACCTGTGGCAGAGACAGAAGTACTGTGTGTTAAAAGCTGTAAATCCATGGTGCAGATGGTGAGATACAAGCAGAGGTAAAAATGGGCTCTGAACTGTCAAGAGCCTTATTCCTGTTTTGTTTTTATTTTGAAAAGTGGGATGGGGAATGGCATCTAAAGAAATAGAGGTGGAAGAAGTTCATGCCTCGCCCCAGAACTCCGTAATACCTTGCTATTTAAGTCATGTTTAAAGGAACTGATGTACATACTGTGTGACGCAGAGGAGAAGCAGTGCTCTTTAAGCAGCTGCTCTTTATCCGCAAAGCAGATTCCAAGGCACTGACCTGTACCTGTTCATCAGACCAGCTGAGAAACAGCCGTGGGACTGATGGATTCAAAAAGAATTTCGTCCTATTTTTCACTAGGATGAAACCAGGAGGTCCGCCCGTTGTCTAGCAGAACTATTTGCTTATGAATGAAAATCGGTCAAATAAAATAAGAAGTATCATGGATTTAGAAAACTTTCAGAGCATGGAATTGAGACAGGATACCTTGTATTCCATATGGATAATCTCATCACTGATTTTGATCTTATTTTTTCCCCTGTTGTGTCTTCATTGCTTCCTTTTTCTTTTGACAAGAGCTTCAGTCAGAACTTCAAGGTATTTTACTTAAAAAGTTTTTGAATTTAGGATTTTGTAGAGTAGAAAGTATTCAGCAGTTTTCTTATGTCTGCTTCTGAGGGGAATAATGGAAAGCCTGTAATTTATGTAGAATATCTTTTATTCTAGTTGATTTCCTAACACAGAATTATCTCCAGTCAAACAGAAATGGATTGCATGCCCCTCTCTTTCAAGAAGTGTGAATATAATAGCAGTGAAAAACAGAACTGGACTAAGCTAATAAGAGCAGCAGGGGTAGCTTAGTATTAGCACACACTCCTATTTGTACTTTATACCACCTAGTAGTGTCTGAATATATATTTTATTACTTAAAGTTTCCCAAGTATTTCTTACTTCCACTATTTCACTCCATTCTTCTCAATACATTTAGTGCTGGATACATTTCTGTTAAGAAGCTTCTGCAGTCCGGAGAGCAGTGTGATAAAACATCAGTGCCTTGACCATCGATCGGACAAAAAAAAAGCACTAGCTTCAAAAGGCAAAAAGAAGAAAAGATTAACACATCCAGAAGCAAAATTGATACCACGTATCAATAAATCTGATGTGCCTCGCAGATACTGATTTGGAAAGGCAGATCACACAGCTGCAGAATTTGTTTAAGACACTTGCCACGGCTCTTATATAGAAAATAGCAGTTCTTGAGGTGTGCAGATACAGGGGGAAAATGAAAGCACTTCTGTTTTGCTGACAGGGAATTGAGGAACAGAGGGAATTGCTGAAGTCAATTCTCAAAGCGTTTGAGCCATTAGTTTTTTAATTAAGCAATTTAAACTGAAGGTAGAAAGGACCTTCAGATTCCTCTGGCTAGGTGGGAACTGTGTATTCTTATTTTTAAAAATATGTGTTCAGGTATATCAACATCCCAGCTTAAAATGTTTCAGAATTTCATAAATCCATCTGGACTTGAACTCCCTTGTCAGCTTGTCGTGTGCTTCTGGGAAATCGGTGTGATGATGGTACCTTGAGTTCACTGTAGAATCATGCATCCTGTGGGGAGCAGGCAAAGGGCAAAACACTGCACTGTCTTCACTTTACGTAATATACACTCATGATAAAAAATAAAGTGCATTCTCCTTTAGTCTTATGGCAAATGAAAACAGATTCTTCACTTGCCTCTGAAATTGCAGCAGGTGTTGCATGAACCAGGTACTGGTAATTTACCTAGACTAAAACATTGTTTTTTTCTCACATTGTTCTTTCAACTCAACTGAAAGTAGCAGATCCCTGTTCTTATCAACTGCGTTCTAAAAAGACTTCAATGAATTAGGCTGTTCAGAATCCCATAGGTGCTGCTATGGGTATTTCTTGGTTGGCTAATACTGGCTAGCAAGTCTGTGCGTGGCCAGCTCTGACTGGCTTTCCTAAATCCAAATGGAATAGTTTAGGTTGGAAGGGATCTTCAAGATCATCCTGATCCAAGCCCCCTGCCCTGGGCAGGGACACCTCCCACCACACCAGGTTGCTCCAAGCCCCATCCAGCCTGGCCTTGAACCCCTCCAGGGATGGGGCAGCCACAGCTTCTCTGGGCAACCTCTTCCAGTGCCTCACCACCCTCACAGCAAAGAAGTTCTTCCTAAGATCTCATCTAAATCTCCCCTTTCCATTAAAAACCATCACGCCTCATTCTGTGGCACAACTCCCTGATTAAGGCTCCATCTCCAGCTTTCCTGGAGCTCCTTTAGGTACTGGAAGTTGCTCTAAGGTCTCCCCGGAGCCTTCTCCAGGCTGAACAACCCCAACTCTCAGCCTGCCTTTATAGGAGAGGTGCTTCTGAGCCCTCTGAGCATCTCTGTGGTCCTCCTCTGGACCTTTTCCAACCGGTCCATGTCCTTCTTATGATGGAGACTCCATAGCCGGACACATCTTCCCACATTCACGACTTCTTTTCACGTGTGAGGCTTTCTTTTCTCCAATATAAAGGGAGGAAAACCTGTACATGTAAAAAAAGCAGCAGAAGCCTATCAAAAAGGAGACACTCCAGTGCGCACAGTTGTCCCCTCGGGGAAAGGCTGAGAGGAAGAATGAAGTGCACATTACAGCTGTTAGGGTTTGGTTTTGTTTAATACAGTGCAGGCAGACACTGGAAAGGGTGGCATCAAACCCCCGAACAAAAGGAAACCTATCACGGCGCTATCAGGCAGTTGTGTGGAAATTCACATTGCTAGGCTTGTATTACGCCTGTAGATAAGAGTTAACATCTAATAGCTGCCATTTTCTTCTTTAGCTGACACAAAATACCCTATCTTTCTTTTTTTTTTTTTCTTTTTTTTATACCTGCTTATATGTCATGTAATGGCTGGGAGAAAGCCCAAAGATAATATTCATGTGCACTCTTTGTGTTTCTCCCTGCAGCACTTGCTACGTGCAAGTTACTGAATTTAAAACATAAATACCTTCAGATCCAGTAACCGTGATATTTGAATACTTTTTCATTTTCAATAAACAAATTATTAAGAAATATGGCTAAATTTAAGTACTGATGACGCAAATCTTTTTAAAAATCATTTGTTTGTCACTATTTAAAGATGTTAAGGGCTTTGGTGGCTTTTTTTTTTTAGCATGTTTCCTGCCTCTTTTGCTTTATGAAGGTCTTTTACAATGAAGATATGAGGATGACGGGGGAAAAGAGAAGCAGAACGTGGTGTAGATGGAAGGCGGACCCAGATCTGGCCAGCTGTCATCCCAACTAAAAATCCGATATAAGTATTCATGAACATTACTTTCATGCTAATTAATGCATGAAAGCCCCTCCAGCCCCCTTCAAGAAACGAGTGACTCCCATTAAGCCCTGAAGAATCTTTAATCCATGTTTACAAGTGTCATCTTTTGTAGATGAAATACGAAAGTTCCTCTTCTTCCCTTTCCCACCTCTTCTTCCCCTCCTGTTCTTGCTCCCGCTGGAATATTTTTTCTGGGTTGCCAGTGATACACAGCTTTAAACACCCTGGTACCCGTGGCTGAGCCAGACAAACAGATGGAAAAAAGTTTAAAATAAAGCTGCGTAAGCTCCAATGAGGCAAAAAAAATTATATAGTTTAGAAAGTTTGGTTAGCTTTCTACAAAAACAGCACCCCAGGGAAGGTTCTGCCACTGAATTTTATGGGCCAGGTGTTTGACTGAACAAAAGCAGAAAGAAAGAGGTGTTGATTTTGTTTGGTTTGTTTGTGTTGGTTTTTATTTATTTATTTATTTTTTTAATTTATTTATTTATTTNTGTTTTTTTTTTTTTTTAATTTTATTTTATTTTAAGAGGCGGGAGTTTGCTGCTTTCTCTATTATGTGAATTCTTTCACTGAAGAAATCAACAGGGGTCCCAAAATGCAACCTTTAAAAACAGCTTAAAAGGCTTCTTTAAAGTGCCTATTTAAATATTGTGAAGGTTTGTTTCCAGTTTCCATTTCCCCTCTATTTTTTCTCTCATAGAGTAATAATTTTAGTTGCTTCAGAAAATTACTTTTAAGGAGACTTTCAAATGACAATAGATCTCCCCCCTTCACTTTAGTTTTCCAGGTGTGTTTTAGAGAAAGAGATTAAAGTCAAAATAAGAACATGTGAAGCTGCAGATATTTCCAGCCAGTCGTTATCTTTTCCTTACTTTATGTTTTGACTTGGTTCTTTAGCTTCAGAGAGCACCATCGAAAACAGTAAGAGCCTGGAGCGAAATGCCCAGGAGCAGGGCTGAAGTGAAGGAGCAGCTTATTTGAGTCAAGAGAACAGACAGATGGCATCTGCCTTTGTAAAAGTGGAGGAGATCTGTTCTTGTTAAACCACGAATTGAGTTTATTTTTGTTTTTAATTAATATTGCAGAAGAATAAGTGAGCGACTTGAGCAATTTGGTAAAAGGCCTTGCCTTTCATCAAAAACCTTCAGATTATTTTCCAGGGATACTCCTGCAACAGAGGTTAGAGACTTGGGATGCTGTTTCAAGAACGGAAGCTTCTGTAATATGTTTCCTTCTCCACGTGATCGCTTTACTCCTCCAAATACACAAAATTGACAGCATCCGAAATAGCATCTTGTGAAAAGTAATCATGGTTCGGTTATTGGCCTCCTCTTGATAAATAAGCAAAATTCCAGTTGACTTTCCCTGATAAGCATAATTATAACTTTCTCCATATTACTCTTCCCAAAGCTGCTGGAATATATGACCCAAATACTGGGTCAGCTTCACCCCAGGCTGAGATAATGCTTAAATGTTTAGTTCTGACCGACTGATTACAAAACTCTGTACCATTAAAGCTCTTGAAGCACTAAGTCAATTTTCTTTGCCTTTTTTTTTTTTTTTCTGGTGTTTAGTGTTCCTTCTGGTGCAAATAACAGGGTAACACCTATATGGAATAGAATTCCCATTAAAAAAACTATTAGGGGATAACATTTGATGGGAGCAGGCTCTATAATTTTATAGTTCTTCTTTTCCCGTAGTGAGAACTTTTCTGAAAAATATTGGACAATGATTTTTTTTGGCCCTACGTAAATAAAAAATCTATTAGGTTGTTTTTTGGGGTTATTTTTTTGATTGCTTTAGACCTTTAAAACTAGTTGAATAGTAAAGCTTTCTGTTTTGAGTTTGAAAAATGAAACACAATGTCTTTTTTATCTGGAAACTGAAAAAAAACAACCACTGAAGGCTCTTATCTGTCCCAAGAGCTTTTAGTCTAACGTTGTTCATGTAGAAATTTCTGAGGCCATATGGGCACAGTAGGTTTCACAGAATCATTTTCAATTGCCATCCCTGTCTAACATATTGCTGCGCGCCGTTGTAACTTGAAAGCCAAGAAAGTTCATTGAAGGTTTTTAAAAGTTACAAATTTAAACAGATTTCTAATAGCAAGCTGTTAAAACTTCTGTACTTGGGTGAAATAATATTGGTAACGATGATGAGTTTTATGGCATGGCTGTTAAATACCTGACTTCCCAAGTTCTATTCTGTCCTTAATGAATGCTTATTTTCTTCTTCCTTCACCTCCCAAAACTTACCTCCCTATCCCTGGTGTCTTTGTAAGTTTGAAGTGTAGGTGCTGTGTATAAACATGTTAAAATCCCTTTGCTTGCGTACACAGAACCTTTAGTTATTCGACTAAATATCTGCAGGTCTTTTGGTAACGAGAGCTAGAACATAAATGGAGATTTCTCCTTGCAAAGAGAAATACAGTTGAATAAAGTCTTTTACTTTGAGTCAGCACTGTTCGATTGCTGCTTGTTTCATGGCGTAGTCTGGTGTTTAATGAGGGAAGGAAGTTGTGATAAAACCCTGGAGGTTTGGGAAACAAGTCCTGGGAAGATGGCATTACTTTTACATAGTGATCTGCTCAAAGCTCCTGCTCTAAATTGACAGAATATCTTTCATTGCCGCCATCGGTCTCGTGACAGCATTTGCAGCTAATGATCTGTAAGCAGTAGTGCACACAGTAAATGAGGTTTGTGTTAATGACAAACAAACACAAAAGGGCCTTAAAATTTCACATAATAGTTCTGGGCAGGTGTTCAAATACAGGTTAAGAGTTACACGAGCCCTATACCTTGCGATAGGGAAGACCTTTCTCATTAAATATCCTCCACCGTGTCCGTGGCTTCTCGAGGTAAAATACTACAATAATTTCTTCTAACAATATTGCTGCAGAGGTGTCTAGTGAGACACACTGTGTGTGTCTAGTCAGATTTTATTTTTATCTCCTTATTGAGGAACTGGAAAAGTTGACCTCTCTATCCAAGCACTGAATTTCCCTTGAACTTGTTTCACCAATTTAGTTACACGATTCTTTGATTCTTTCTGGAACTTAGTTATACAGTTCCTTTTGGCAGGAACAATTTCTTTCAGATGGCTTCTGTAAGGGTTTTCCTGGTTGGTTTTTTTTTTTCTGTTGTGCAAAAATACTAAAACTAAACTAATACTAAAAAAATTTATTTCTTCTAAACTCAGGAAACACTCTTTTTTTTTTTTT